>VWYI01043860.1:11563-44007 GCA_013399455.1 Anthoscopus minutus
GAAGGAAGGAAGGAAGGAAGGAAGGAAGGAAGGAAGGAAGGAAGGAAGGAAGGAAGGAAGGAAGGAAGGAAGGAAGGAAGGAAGGGGCACTATCCTTCTCTTTTTCACCACAAGGAGTTGGAATGTGGTCTGGGGCAGTAATTGTACCTGCTTGAAACATATGGAGAAATCTGATGTGATCCCGTCTTTCAATTTGTCTTGTAAATTGGCCAGGAGACAAGAAAACAATGGAAATCTCACTATTGTAGCTTTCTTACCCAACATACAGAATATATGCAGAGAGGGAGGCAGGAAAACAGGGAGAAAGAAGGGAACCATGAGAGGTAGGAAGATTTTGTTTTGTAGTCCCTTTTCTTCTTTAGCGTTAACTGAACATTGAGACAATTGGAAAAGTCATTGCAGTGTGTAAACATTTGTTGATGAGAGAAAAAATTGTTTTTAACAATAAGGTTCTGCAGTTAAAACCACCAGGCCTCATCACTTGTTTAGTACATGACAGACAGAAAGGCCACTAGCAGGTAAATTGCTCCTGGGGAAGGAGGGGGAAGCAAGAAGGAGCAGAAGGAAATCAGTGGACAGATATCTTTGTGGTTACTTTCTCGTCATGTGAGCTGGAAACTGGAAACTTGAAATGGTCTTTGCACCTTGATTCATCAATAATTTTTAAGCATCATTCTCAAAAAAAGATGTGGGCCTGATGGATGGTGATGTACTGATTTTAAGTCTCTTCTTGGCTGAATTGCTTGTTGGTGTTGGCATAAAAAAAATAAAAATTAAGTGTCCTCTGCACTCCCATCCCATTTTTTTAACCAGTAAGTATTCTAGTATGAAGCTTTTAAATATTTTATATCTAGAGTTCCTTTTTCATTAAGAGTACACTTTTATTTCTTGACATTGGGAAAATGGATAGAGATCATCACTTTAAAAATATTTGTTTAAATGCAGATTTTGAAAGGCTGCCAGGGTTGAATAAAGAATCCCTGCAGGAAAAAATACTATAAAAATCAATAGTGTTCTTTCCAGGGAGGTACATTTATCTGGTCATGTCTCCTTGTATTTCACTGTAGCACTTTTTTGTGATTTTAAGCCTTTTTTCTTTCATAACAGTGATCCCTTGTTCCTGGTTAAATTAAAAAGGACTGTTGCACTCTCTGGGCCTTAAATAAATGACTGGTCAACATAATTAAACAGACACTTCTTAAAGTTTCTTTTTAAATTTTTTGCTATTTTTATTTTTACGAGGGAGAATTCCAAATTACCTTTAAATCTGTTCTTTAACATGTTGTTGGCGTATATGTGTATGTACATATATATGTATATGTACATGTATATGTATATGTATGTGTGTATGTGTATGTGTATGTGTATATATGTATATATGTATATGTACATGTATCAGGAGATAGCAACTAGCAACAGGACTATGAAGAGCAAGGGGTCACACCAGCTACTCATTTTGGCTCAGATATATCTGCAGCCAAAAGAAAGGATTCCAATAAGCTCTTAGAGAATTTATACCTGTGGGCTATTGACGCTGATATTTCTAAAATTTTACACCTCAGCTACAAATTGTGTATAACTTTCAGCAACTAAAAAAAACCAAATAAAGTAATGTAAATTCTATACAAAAAGAAGAAAAAAAGTTGTCTTGTTCTGCATTGGTTCAGCAGATCCATAGTTAGAGAAATAGACCATAAATATTTCTCTTCACACATGGTATTACATAAAGATTTTCCAGAGATGACATCTTGGTCTTCTGACTACTACACAACCTTGGCAGGGAGGAAAGAACTGCTTTTATGACAGAGGAGGCGCTGGATCAAATGTTCTTGGAGTCTTCTGCAAGTGCTGAAAAACAATTCTTGAGTAAGTGAACACTAAAATACACAGGTTATAATGTCCACCATAGCAATTTGTTGTCTAAATGAAAAAGTTGCAATACCAGTGATAAAATACAGTAGAATTTCTGAGCTACTATAAAATATCCTGTCATGCAAATGTCAGTGCTCTATTGGGTTTTATAAATTATGTACTTCTGCCAGCTCAGATGCAGCCTGGGAGTCTTGCCTATTACAAAGTTTTGCCAAAACACTTCAAAGTGCTGCAAGTATTTTCTATATCAAATGGTGACATATTTTAAAGTCAAGGGCTGGATTCATCTGTCTTCTATTTTTTTCTCAGTTCTCATCAAGTAAATGTGAACTGTTGGATGACTCTTAAGCATTACAAATTTGGGTTGAAATTCATGTTGCCAATATCAAATGCTAGAAAATATGGCAGGCTTTATGATTTTTGTCATCGATCGTATTTTCTCTTCTATTTTGTCCTCTGGGCTTAGCCAGATACTTTTACATGTGGGATTCAGATAGCAGAAGAAAGGCTTCAAGTTTGTTTAAGCATCTTGCTTGTAAATGCTATTTCAGTCAAATTAGATTGCCAGAGCATGACAGCAATGTCATTGATTTATTAGGTTTTGAAGTCCTTCCCAAACACACATTTCACTATTTTGTTTTGCTTCTCTTTTCCTTTTTACTTTTTTTTACAAAACCTATGCTTCCTGGAAGGATTCTTTGTTTTGGACTGAATAAAATTTGCACTATACTGTGATCAGTGTCCCTCTGAGCCTTTGTAAAAATGACCAAATATTTATATCCCACAGATAAAACCAAAAGTGAAGAGATGCAAAACTATCACATGTAAAGGGAGCAAGTCAAGACTTTGCTGGGCTTTGCTGTGTGACATGAGAGCAAATTCTGCTGCAGCTTGTATCCTTCCTAATTCAACTGCAATCAACTCACAACCATGGGTAAAGAGAGGCTGTGGTCCATAACTTACAGGAAAACATCCCTTTTGCTCACTTCATCCTCAGCTTTTCTTAATATATACTTTAAAGTACATTGAAGTGAAAAGGTGACAGACTGAGCAGTGCATGAATCCTCCAGGCATGAGTGATGGAAACATCTCAGAGAAAAGGCAGATTAAAGAGCTCCTGACACCTGTGCTGTGTGAATGTTACCCCTTATTGAATGGGCAGCAGACTGAATCAATGAACCAACATACCTGAGTTATTCTTAACAAAGGTCAGTTCAGTAGATGTGTTTACTTTGTAGATTCCCAGAAGCTGTGGTGGCACAGCCAAGGCAGAGTAACAAATAGAGATGATCTGGCTGAAACTGAAGTTAAAGAATCAGGAACAAAATAGAAACTCTTACAAACCTCCAGTATGTAAAAGCTAATTTTTCGACTGTTTGATGTCTCTGGTGGCGTATGTAATTTTTTTCTAATGCCTCACTGTGAGGCTACATTAGCAAGGAAAAATAAAGTTTTGGACTCAGATGAACTTGATTTGGATTCCCAGTTTAACCCTCTATTAAAAATGATGCTCAGGTCTAGGCGATGGTGATGATATACAAGTCAAAATAAATTGCACAACCTTTTTCTTCTTGTTGAACTCTTCATATTTTTAAAGATACTTAACCCTGAATATACTAGTCATTTACATGTCAATCTTTTGTAGAGTAATTTTCACTAGCCAAGATATCTCTGCTTATGAAAGCACCTGCTTACATTTCAATGACTTCAAAGAGATATAAGTATGTAAGAAAACACTTCAGCTCATACTTGAATAGTTTTGTTTTCTCAAGTGAGAAATTCAATTAATAAGCATTAGATATGTTCATTAAAACAATTAGGCATGTTTCTAAATTTGTAATGAATAACTTAATTGTTCTTTGGTATAGTAAAATGATCCATTACTGAAATTCATCCCTTGAGTACTCTGAAGATTTGTATTTCAGCCTTTTACAACACCAGAGCATTCTAAACACTGAATGTGATTTATGCAACATTTTCTCTTTTATTATTAAAAAGTCTTTACATTGATTTGGAAAGAAAAATCATTCCAATCCAAGCATGATCTTATCAAATAATTAATTCATAAATAAAAGGAATAAAATTATCTTTTTTTTCAGAGGGCAATGAAATTTAGGCAGAAAACATACCTTCTGCCTTTGAAAATACAGACATGTCTGAGAAAAAGCTGCTTTATATTATGCTTAAAGCTATGAAGACAGCTTTCCAGGTTAAAAAAAAACTCTTATTTGCTTTTTTTTTATATGTAGGCCCACAGTCTGGATTTCAAACATTAAAACCAACAGCTATATTGCTGATGTGTTATTGTGAATCAGTTACCTGCATAAATTATATAATAATTACATAATTTGAACTTATTTGAATACTTGCTGTCTTGTAACTACATATTCTTTTTCATCAAAGAAAACAAAAAGATCCCTTTTAAGTTACAATTGAAAATACAAATGGTCAGTGAGCAGTGAATCTGTCAACTTCTCTTTGTAAATACACACATAAGAGTGGAGATGAACACAAAACAGATTTAAATGAGAAGATAAAGGCTTTTTGACACTGTGGTTGCTCTTTGTAATACATAACAGTTAAGTTTATTGTTTTGGAGAAACAGTAGTTAAGTTTAGGTTTCTTGGAGAAACAAACAATTAAGTTTATTGTTTTGGAGAAGAAATTCATTGGGAGCTAGGATCATGAGGAAATTACTGTCAATAGAACACCACATGTAAAAGCATTATGTGGAGACTATGGTGTTACATACCACCAGCAGTATTTTACTAAATTTGATGGACCACTGTTTATTCTGGTCTAGAAAAGTTTTATATAATGGTTACCTCAGCCATGATGCTTAGCACCACAATAAGAAAAAGAGTGATAATGACTTCTTTGCTCTCTCTTTTAGCCCTCTGACATCTTAACTGTGGAAAAGTATGGTTACCCTTGAAGAAACTCCTTAATGCAGTAATCAAATCAGTAACTTGTTCAGCTCTGAGATCAGAATCACTTAACATTTTCCTTAGGCATTCATGATTTTTGATTTTTCCCTTTTTATATTTTTTTCCTTTAAATACAGTTTCTTCATGGCAGGTAAAGTGCCTTTTAAAGTCTCGTTTGAAATATATTCTTGCTTTAGGAGACAGGTTTTCTGTCTTTCCCAAAAAAACAAAGGACAAAAAGTCTTTGAACTCTTTAGAGACTGACGCACATGTTTCCTCTGTAAGCAATGTGAGTATTAATGAGAGAAAAAATATGAACCAATTGTGTTTCATATGAAATGAGAACCTAAGAAATATCTCCCATGAGAAATTAGGAGACCACTTAAAAACAGACAAATACATATAGCACTCAAAATCAACAAAGAAATAAGAAAAAAACTCTATCTAGAAATTCAGACATTCAAACAATATTCTCCTAACGTATGGATCTCACTGCAGTCCTAGATATCAGAGTTATCATCCCCTACCAACTGCTGCTCCTCAGTATCTTTCAGCTTATGCTTATGATGAAGGCATTGAAGGCTGACACTGGGAAAGCAGTAATTCAGACCTTTAAATGTCAGACTTTTCATTTTGGAATACTTTGCTTTTCTGGTCTTAGTTACTCTACATTCTTCTGTTAGTTTTTTCTTAGATGATGCACCTCAGTAACCCTGTTAGGCAGACCATGGTTATGAGGATATTTGTAACTCGATACAGGTTTCTGGTCACAGGATAAAGTTGATAAAGAACCACAGTGCCAATCAAAATTTAAAATAACTTCTATTTAAAATAAATTTGTTGTTGGAAAATAGATTTATTTAGACAATTCTAGTTGCAAAACAGGCTTTTTGTAAAAAGAAAAAGAAAGAAAAAAAAAAGGAGGGAGGATTCCATTATGTCAGGCTTTTAAAAGAAGGAAAACTTGAAAGTATCTTTGACAGCTCCAGCAATAATCCTGACTCTGCCAGCATAGTGGTGATGAATCCTTGTTTTCTCACCGAGTCTCTCTTCAGACATGCTGTCATGGGAATTGGCATTGTTAAAATGAGGGTGTTGTGATGGTACTTTTTCTCCTGCAACCATCACATTAGGCTCGTCCCTACATAAAAGAAAACTCAATGATTCTGGAAAATTACTAAAGCAGAAGAGATATTAATGCTTACTAATCTATACTTTTTGTGTGTGGTAGTCTAACCTGCAGCTCAAACTCAGTCATATACACCGAAAAAGCAGTGAATGTTTCTAAAATAAATTCTTTGTGACTTTGTTTTTTCTTAATCTCTTCAGAAATTTTTATGATACATGATTTTGAAGGTTAAAGAAACCCAGCCTTGTTTGCATACCATGAATTAAAGCCATGAGTAGACAATTCATTACTCCAGTCTCCAGTTTCTCAGAGTGGAAAAAAAGGATGCTGTCATCGTTGCTGTCCTTTGCAGGCCAGGGTTGATGTGTAACAGCAGGTGCCTTTGAAAAAATGTTGTTGGTGCTTGTAAAGGCAGACTGCCTAAAGCTGCATCTTTTTTTATTTAGTGAAAGGCCATTGTTTCTTTTGTTGCACTCTGTCAGGGGAAATCTTTGTAGAAAAGCTCAGGCAGATTAAATGGCACAAAAGGTTTAAGAAGCATGGCCACATTCAAGTTCATGGACATTACAAGTCAGTGGTCATATTTAAACATGCTCATACTTGAATACTGTCCCCATGATTATCTAAACCTAGTAAACCTGGAATTGTAAAATAATCTTCAGCTTTAATACCGGTTTTGTTGAGATTTTTTTTAGTCATTATTTTTTTCATGTTTCAATACATAGAGGTATAAAATGCATTTTTTTTTTAACACAAAAAGTCTTAGTAATAGTTAACAGTCATGATGAAGTAGATGAAAACCAAAGCAGCCTGAAAGAGGTAACTCTAGGAAGCTCCAATGCTAAATCATACAGGTATTATAATTTTTGGGTTTAAGTTGAAATTTTGAAAGCAAGATAGTGTACATGTCTAGTTACAGTCTCTATGATTGTGTAATATTGATAGTTCTCAAATTTGTGAAACAGATTTAAATCTTGTGCCATTTCATACAAAACTGAATTATATCCTCTCATACACTAGAATTTCAATGCATCATTTTGTGGAGATTTGGGTTCTATTTCTGTGTTGAAGCTGATGTCTCTAAGCAAGATTCAAGGTAATTACTGCTTCTGCTTGCTAAATCTGCAAATAGCGGGATTCAGTCTTCTAAGTTACATCAGTTAGAGGAAAGCCTGCATGCATGATCTGAAAACACCAGTAAAGAAATAATATTGGTGTTGGGATGTCTTACCTGTGTCCACAGCATTTTGTTCCAATAAAATCTTTACATTTCTTCCTGACTTTTACAATGCACTAAATTATACTTAATTTAAACTATAATCAAATGCAAACCATAAAATATATACAAGTGCAACTAAACATCTCAGTCTTATCAA
Organism: Anthoscopus minutus; assembly: GCA_013399455.1. Classification (NCBI taxonomy): domain Eukaryota; kingdom Metazoa; phylum Chordata; class Aves; order Passeriformes; family Paridae; genus Anthoscopus; species Anthoscopus minutus. The sequence continues at coordinate 18,868 of VWYI01043860.1, forward strand.
AATGAACTGTAATAATACCTCTATAAAATGAGATATGTTTGATTGTTTTCATTGCTGTTTTTTATTTAAAATTAGCACATTTTGTGAAAACAGTCTTCTAGCAACCAGTTTTGTTAATTGTCAATTGACAAGTATTGTCAATGGAGCAGAAAACTTTATCTATGTATAGTTTGTAGCTTGCTATATAAGTCATCTATATTTCAGTCCTGCATTTTTCAAGTGAAGAGTCTCAGCTTTTATACTTTGGTCTGTGCCTTATGCCTGCTTTACCCTTAGTATCTGTCTACATTAAAAATCGTGTTGACATAGCATGCCAGCTATGAATGAATTTGGATAAGCAAGATGTCAAAAGTCAAATCATGACAGAGAACAGACTAATTATATGGAAAAGAGACTGCAATACCTAGGCCATTTTTTCTGGATGCATTGGGAGTAATTCGGGATTTGTAGAAAGTGCATTATTCCTTATGCACTGCTGCTGAGCTGCCTCCAACACAAAACAAAGAAACTTCACCTTTTTCATAAGTGGTTGTAATGTCAAAGGTTCAGGCAGAGAGTAAAATATTTATTGGAAAATAAATTGTTAGAATTTTTTTGACATCTCTGTTTGAACAACACTTAGGTGACTTGGGAGACCACTTCAGGAAGAATAATATTTTGCTAAAAAGGAAAAAAAAACAAGCTATAATCCAAATAAATCCTCCCTTTGCCCTCCCTTCCCCCACTCCTTATGAATATTGAAAAGAGGGATAATTACAAGATGTATTCAATCTGCACTTGATTTGTTTGACTAGCTCCAACCGGCAACAGTCAGTGCTTTGTGCTTCAATTCAATATTTTAGTTGTCAGCAGATGTTCAAAGGGACCTTTAGGTTCCTGTACATTGTAGCTGACTTCAGGGAGTATGGTCATAGTTATGTATAATAATGGCATACAAGAAAGTGATATATAGTGATTGTAAGCTACCAGCCACTGTATGACATCAGGCTTTGGAACACATTGCATTTGCTTGCTGATGTATTATACCTTTCCAAATAAGGTGATAATCTATGATAATTAGGTTACATGGTACATGCCAGGGTGAAAAACTAGTGTGCAGGGAGGTGTTAAGATATCCTTGTTCCTCTGCTAGACCTATCAGGGCATTTAGGATCCTTTTCAGCACAAGTCTTTTGTTAATCATTATAAAACATTTTGTATAGCTAACTTTTCTCCTGAAAAGCACATTGCTAGCTGGAATGCTGTTTGTTTTTTTTTCTGTGAAACAACTCCTCACATGTGGCACTTTCCATAATCAGAACCAGAAAAGAGATTGCCATAATATTAAGACAAATTCATGGAGAAGCTGCACTTTAAACCAGAGCGCAAAAGGAGAAGAGCAGTGAGTCCTTGGGACACCAAAGACATAGCAATATCTATCTAACCCAGCTCAGACCACACTCATCCCACATTTCTACTGTGGTTTTATTTGTGATGGTTTTTTATACACCAAATAATGCATTATAATGAAACAGAAGATCAGGTTTTGCACTTGATGGTGTTCCTGTAGTCAAGGATGGCATTCAGGTGAAAAAGAAGTCAGAACTGATTCTGACCTGATACTTAAAGGATTTGGAAATTGTCAGCCTCCTGGAATCCAATCTGATATACTTAGCAGGGAAGGAACACTACTGCATGCATCGCTGCCCAGCACCTTGACAGGGCAATGACCAAGGCAAACAAACAAGGGGGAATTGGTTAAACAGTATTGCACATGTAGACCCAAAAGAATGAAACCATTGCAAAATGTTTTGACACATACTTCAGGATGATCATAGGTGGCAGCAGCAGAGAGCCCAAAATTGCTCAGACAAGGGACTGTGATGTCTGTTTTTTTCCTGAGCTTGGGCACCTTCTCTTCAGGCACTCAGCAGGCTGTGGTGCAGTGCCCATCATGCAGTGCCTTTAAGGGGTGAATACTGAAGAAAGTCCTGGCCTGCAGTTAGGATACAGCCCTGTACTGTAGAGACAGAAACCCTCTTGCCCCCAGCACCCTCCCAAACTAGCTCTAGTCTAGGACCTTGTTGTATGGCTATTGAAACTGTTTTAATTTTAAAAATCATGGTGAGAAATACAATTTCTCAGTAATTAGTTAAATTCAAGGTTTTTCATGAATAGAGCTAAACTGTGACAAACTTAAGTTAAAAGATTTATGAAACAAAGTTCTGTTTATCATTGCAATTAACTACTTAAAAATTGGTGGTAGTGCCTCTTACAGTGTTTTCCCTTCCACATCTGACCTATAAAATACTTTCTCATAGCATGTGACATAATGTGGAAAATCTGCATATTGGGAGCAGTATATATTCTCATGCTTCTTAAAAGACAAGGCATCTGAAAAGTCTGTACCAGACCACTGAAAGATAAAATGAAGGAGGAGAAGGGTGAAGACAAAGAACCCCCATATGCAATGTCTACTGTAAGTGTGTTCTCTCAGACTAATACAGCGTCACTTTGTAGGTTATGGCAACTAAATGTAGCACACCACAGAAAAAGAAGTATAAAAGTATAGTTTATTCATAAAATAAATATATTTAAATGTGGAAAATACTCTAGAGACATATACATAGAAGTAAAGGACTCTCAAAATTGGACCTTGTTCACCCTGCATATTTTCCAAAAGACATTCTGTTTGTGGGTTTTAGTATATCTGCAGAACTAGTAATTTACTTTTTATCTAAGCATCAGAAATGTACATGTTCTGTCACTGATGGGGGTCACTGCTTTAAGCATATATATAGTCACTTATGTTGAATTCAGGTGTTTTATTCAGGCTGAAATAAACTTAGGATGTTATTTACATTCTTAATTTCTTGAGACTTCATATTATTCTTTATCCTATTAACTCTTTAGCATTAAACTATCTACTTGAACCTGATAAGCTATTTTGAGGAAAAACAATACTTTTAACCTGTAGTGTATTTTTGTCCAGCTGTATTGAGCCTTACACTTCTTTTCAGATGTAGGCTGATCACCCTTTATTCAGCCATGCAAATGGGATTCATACATACATCTTATTAATTATATGTCAGAGGAATTAGCCATTGATCAGCTTGGACAGAAGAGAAATCTGGGCTAATTGCTTTGTAAGACAGCCTTTGAGGGGCAACACTATGATGACATTGATCACAGCGTTGGTAATTTTTTTTTCTGAAAAGAGTATTTTTTTCCTTAATAATCTGATACAGTGGTTTTCTTACTCCTACAGAAGAAAAACAAAACCAAGAAACCTGTTCTCAAATCAAAATTCTGCAGTATGATATTAAAGAAAAACAACCTAAAATAAAAGGCTATGCCAAATTACCATAATTTATTATGGAATGTAACGGCCACATTTCTTCACAGTGAATTCAATATTTTTGTTCAAGTTTAAACTGATTACTTAGAAAATGAATGAAAAACATTCTGTAAATTGAATTTCAAGGCAGCTGGCTGCTTAACAGGAAAGCTGAGTATCAGACTAGTACTGCTTGAGAGGTTCTTCAGAATCTTGAAAGCATCCAAAAGTATGATGATTAAAAATTTCTACAAGCTTTATGTAATTATGCATGACATTTAATAGAAATCTTCCAGTGTCTAGATGAAGCTTATCTGAGCTCAAGTGAAATTAACTGTTAAGAGTACACTTCAAAATGAAATCCTCCTTGTTTTGCACATCTCATATTACAACAGTAATTTTGACAAAGACACTAAAATTGTAACTAAAATAAACTGTGAAATAAAATCTATTTTTTAATTAGCTGTTTGGAGGTTTGATTTAGTTGTAATTTTTTATCCTCATTTTGTTTTGCTGTATTCTTAATACCTTTGATGCAGGTACTCTGTGCTTTGATGATTTTCTTTTCATGCTTTCTTTTCAAAACATTTGATACATTAAAACATGCTGTTCTGGTTGGATCATTTAAAATGAAAAAAAAAAAGAAGGAATTATTTTTATCAGTCTTCATTATTTTGTTGATTGAATGACAATGGACCAGAATAAGAATCTACAGAAATAGGTTTGGCATGCAGTATGATTAGGTAACAGAATCAGAATGCTATTTCTTTATGCACTTTTTTTTTTACTCAAAATCCCACTAGGCATTTTAAAACAGAGCTGTGTCTATCTTAAAAAGAAATAATTTAAACTCAGAGACTATCATTTAATGTCACTAAGATGTTACATAAATTTAAACAGAATACTGAAAACACAAATGGTTGAGACCTTCTTATTGGTAGAGACCTTCTCTAAGATTATTGTACATAATCTTAGAGATTATGTACAAAACCTTCCTAGTCTGCATGGAGCACACTTGTGAAGATTCTACATAACCTTCTGTTCTCTGATAATAGAGCAAGCTAAACTACTGAAAGCATCCTAATCCCCTTTCATCTAATATTCTCATAGCAAATTCTAAACCTAATTCCACAATGTAAACTGTTTATTACAGCTCTCAGTATTCCTTGGATTTCAATAAGGAAAAAAAATCAATGAGAGAGTTAAATAATCCAGCTTCACTCTTCCATTAGACAGCTTTTTACCTTTATCTCTTCTAATATCAGCAGTGAAGTAAAGTCAGCAGCTGGAGAATGTAGAAGCAGTAAGAATGGAAGAGGTTTGAAGGTTCACAGAATGGTTTACTGAGGAAAATTGGAGGAGATTTTATTAAATAGCAATTAAGAATGGAAAATGGAAAATACTATAGCTAAATGCTTTGATGTGAGTCATTAATGGAACGTATTTTTGGTAATTATATATCTGTACTAGGGAAGAGTAAAATTGTCATTATATATATAACTACATTTTTTCCTTAGGCCTATTAATAGCAATGTCAGTGACAGCTGACCCAGCTAGATTTCCAAGCCTGGTGGTGAGGCAGTTTCCTACTGTATGTGCACTTGTGCCCTGCACATATGTCCAATTTGAGGAAGTGTAAGAGAATGTACCAAGTGTAACAGGACTACATGGTAAAACAGTCTGCAGAATGCTCCTGGTTCAGAGGATCTTGTTCCTGAAACTTCTGTGAAACTGTCTTTCTGGTCATTTTGTCCTTAAAGCATGAGAATATACTGGAAATGAAATCTGTGGTTTCTAGTTCTTAAAGGTCTTGTGCTGCAATTTGCTGTGTCAGCAACAATATCAAAGAACAAAATTTTGGAGCCTGTAAAAGGAAGTGACCCTCATTTTCTTCAGGAAGCCTAAAGGCCATATAGAAAACACCATTAATTTTCAATTCAGCATTATCTTGTCTTCTCAGTCCATTCTCATTGAAGTGAAGCACATGAGGAAAGTGGCTATTTTCTTCTTTCATAAAACTGTCCTACATATTCAGGTGTAGGAACTTCCATGTGTTGAGTCATAAGGATCTGTGAGAGTCAATTATTGCATTGGCATCTATCAGGATTATCAGCAAACCTGAAAAGGTTTCTTCTAAATTCCAGCTCAGGATTTGTGAGGCAATTAAAAGGTGATTCTGAAACTGTTCACCCAAGATTTTTTAAAATGCCTTATGCAAATTCAAGTAGAAAATCTTGAGACTAATTGGTGTCACAGATATACTAGAACAATTCACAAGGATCCCTCTTGAAGACTCATAACTTTCATTTGTTTCAAATTATTCATATTTAGCTGCTGCTGTTCATAAATACTAAGTAATTTCACTTAAACTCTTCCTGAAATACATTGACACAAGTCCCAAGTATTTTATTCAGCCCATGCCTATGTTGTGATGAAGATCAGATTTCTAACCAAACATCATCCTCCTCTCCAGTTGTGATAAATATTTTGGTTGGTGGGTATTTTTCAAGAAGTCAAACATTTTAAGTTAATGTAACGTTATGTTTTCACACTGCAAATTCCTTCAGTGGGAAAGCTGTTATTCCCTTGAGATAATATGTGCAAAAATAAAATCTAAAATGAGTTTCATATTTTACACTTACATTTACCTGTTTTGTGAGTGTTTGAGTAGGCTTAAGACTGGAAGAAGACACTAAATAAAGAAAACAATGGTGACATTTTAATGCCAGTTGTTTTGTAGTGCAATATTGCTAACTTAAGTTGGAAAATGCAGCTCTTACCATACTTCATTGAATCAAGTGTACAATTCAAAGCTTTATAAATGTCAGAATTTAAAATTCAAAGTTAAAATTCAGCTTAGTGTCTGTGCTCTAGGGCTATGTGCACAGGGTGGGAAAGGGGGCAATATATATGCAAAGAAGGGGTTGAAAACAGAAATCTCAAATTCTGTATAGAAGACCACTTTCAGATTTGAAACTTGCTTGACTCTCTCCTCCCATGATACAGAAATATATTGTTTTCTGTCCTTAGTAATTTCATTATTTTGAATAAATGAATTAATTAATTAATGAACAAATGAATGAACAAATGAATGAACAAATGAATGAATGAACTGAATTAATATATCACTTCACAGCACTTCACCAGGTTTTCTAGTTATTTGATCCAGGTCTTTTAGGCTCCTTTTGCAAGAGAAATTCTCTACTCAGTGATCATTTGTACAGCTCTTCTCTGCTCCCCTTCCAGATTTTGCTTATGCAGCATTTTCCAAACATTGACTGCAGTTAACAGCATTTCAATCAGATCATGACCATAAATGGAAAAGTGAAGGAGGATTCTGAGAATAACAAATTTAACCTCACAGCTCATATCAGTGCCTCCTGACTGAGGACTTCAGAGCAGTGGTAAGTAGGCTTGCTAGCAATGAGCTCAGGCTTAACATTCAGTAGAAATATACCTGACATTCAATACATCTTCCTACAACATGATGGACCTGTATTATATGCAGCATTCCAGGTGATGTATTAGGAGTGCCTGCTCCAATGACATTAATACTTCCATATTTCTTTGTGAAATACCTTGCCTGAAAACTCCTAGGATTGCTTTTGACATTTTCATGGCTACTTCACAGAGATGGTTCATAGTAATCTTATAATTGACTAATACACCTAGATCTTGCTCTTCCTCTGACATTTCCAAATAATGGCTTTCTATATGAAGGAGAAAATTCTTGTTATTAATCCTCAAAATCATGACCTTGCACTTTTCTATGAAATCTCACGTCATTTCCTTGTTTCAGTCCTCAAGGTCTTTTGTTTTTCTTAGAGTAAGATTCTGATCTTTTCCTGTACTGACAGTACCTCTACTTTACATAATTAACAGAATTATCAGGCTGAATGTAGTACCAGGATCCTCAATGAGAATGTTTAAGACAGAACCTAACATCAGCCTTCAAAAAGTTTATTTGTAACTGCCTTCAAACGTGATATGCCAATTTTTAATGTGGCTATTGCTGTCTCTCACTTAGTTTGTTCCCTTCCTAAGCTAAATAGATTTTCCCAGTCTGACAAATCCTTACTAAAGCAAAGTCCTTGATTTTTTCAAAGAAAGACATCAGATAAATGTCACAACCTATGTGTGCTAAAACCATGTTTGATTTTTGTTCTGCTTGTCATTTACTGATTCTTTCTTCCAACATTTGTTCTGTAGTTCTGGATACTCAATGAAGAAGTTTGTAACATCCAAGATCATTTCTCTAACCTTTTGAAAACATTCTCAGAATGTAAATACCATCCACAGTGTGTTTTATTCTCTAAAAATCATCATTAGTCAGCCTTGAACAACTGGGTATTGAGAAAGATAAGGATCCAAACCATCCTGCTGATTACTTGCAACAAAGGCTACATTTGTGCAGAAATCAGGCTGGTAACATCTCTTAAGGTAAAGGCACAAGATTTTGCACAGGCAGTTATGGTGCTTGGAGGTGAGCTGAGCAAACTTCTTTGCTCCTGACCCCAGCCAGAGTGAGTAATTGAACAGTTGTCTTTGCTTAAGATATTTAGGACAAAACCCCCACTTTTTCACATTGCACAACACAAAGACCTATTAATTTTCAACAAAAAATTTGATTCCTTTTAGTTTTGGATGTTCTTGATTACTGAATTTATTATGCATACAGTTTCTATATATGCCCAAAGGGTATGTTTTTATGGCAAAAAGATTCTGGACTACTCACATCTTTATCTTACAGTCAAAGGAAAAATCTAGTCTTAGTCTTACCTCATAGAGGTCAATTTAATTGGTCCCTAGGTGATATTGCGCTAACCAAGATGAAGTGGAACTTGTTTGCTCTATAGTTCATCTGGAATCATGTTTGTATGAAGTGAATCTGAAAAGGTAGGTGAAAAGTACAGGTTGTGAACTCTAGCTAGCAAGTTCTGGATCACTAAAATAACATTATTGGAAGGCATGTATCACACTCTCTATATAGAGAACTAACTTATAATGCTATCTATTAGAAATGTTTTTATGCTATATAACCTTCAGTGGAAAAAAAAATCCTCTTATTCTTTCATGAGCTATTTTTGCCATAAACAATAAAATAACTTACATTAAAATTCTAAAGAGACAGTATTTATAAAATGCAATTAGATATAAACATCTCTTTAAAAACATTCAAGTCTGATGAAGATGATATCAACCGGTGGTAGAAAAAAAGCCCCACAAGAAAAACCAAAACTATTGATTTCTTCAGAAATCAGGAAGCTATGTAGCCTCTTTAGAGCTTAAATAGGCTCTGGTAGAGGTGGATTATCTGAGCAGAAAGAGTTGCATTATGCTTAACTGTGGTTTGTTATGTAAATCGTTTAAACCATCTAAGCCATTCTCCTTATGGTTTAATGTGCCTGTTTAGGTAGATAATGTATTCTGTCTCTAATCACTGCAGTGATATTTCTTAAACATGGAGCTTTTTAACAAGAAATGCAACCAAACAGAGAATATTTCTTTACTGATTCATTTTAAGGTGTTAAGAAAAAAATAAATCTCTAACTGTATTCATGGAGGGAGAAAAAAAGACATTTGTTTAATGTAAAAGTAAAATCTGAACAGGCTTTCTATTGAGTGTGCCATTGAAATATTTTAGTTTTTATGTATTACTGTTGGCTATGAAGCTTTTATTAAACATCTCATAAATATAAATGTACAATACCCCCTCAACCCGCTTCCCACCCACCTCAAGGCATCTACAATTTTTTTCAGCCAGCTATTAGAATTATGGAGAATGACTAAGAAAATTAATTAAAAATGGATATACACCAAGGGTTGTAATTTACAGCCCATCAGGTTCAAAATGTTTTTCTTAGTTCATAATATGTTCCATGTGTGTGTTAAAATTCAAGAAAATTAGTCTCAGACCTATATATTATATTTCACTGTTTCATTAAAAAGTTGCCTAAATGCTTCCATTAAGAGGAACATTTATTTAGATATTAAGGGAAATTATGTTGAATATGTAAATGATCTATTTGACACCAAAAGGGGAAAGAGGCAGTAACAATTTTAATTAAAAATTCAATCCTAACAGGGTTTGCCCTCATCAACTTAGAAATATTGCACAGACTCTTTATTAAATTGCAAGGTATCTGGTTAAAATCTATTCACTGTTTTATCTGCTAAGTCATCCTTCTCCCCACCAGATCCAGTGTTTACAAAAGTCAGTGGCAAAACTGACGGTAGAAGGCAACAAATGCAGTATAAAACTTCAGAGCAGTTTCCTCCATGGGATAAAATTATGCATTCTGCCCTTGTTTTAGACCCGGTATGGTTCTACAGGGCAAGAAGAGGAATGTGACACATGCAGACACACCTCCTGTCCTCTGTGCCACTCTTTGGCTGTCCCTGCCAAGAGATAGTATATACAGGACACATATGCTTTTGTTCCCTCTCCAGAGCTGGGGGACACATGAAGAAAACTAAGCAGCCAAAGCACTCGCATTATTTTCCATTTATGCTGTAATGTATTTGTCTTGCCTGTCTTATGTGAAAGATAACACTTCCTTACTGGAAAAATCCATCAGCAGCATAATGCCTTGGAATTAGCAGAGTGGGAACCAAAGAATGTGTGAGTACGTTTGGAAGCATTTGAGTTTTCAGGGTCAGAATACAACTAATGGTTGAGGCAGTAAGGGATCTCTGATCCTGCTTGTGTTCATGTGTGGCAAAGACATTTCAGCTCAGTGTGAATATCACATGGCTCAGACATAAAAAAGCTGCTTCTCTCCCTTCTTCTGCCATTGATCTTGCAGCATAGTCTTGTGCTTTCATATTTGAGTGGTGGGGATTTTTTTCCTTTCTCTTAGCCTTTATCTCTATTTCCATTTGAACTGTAAGGCCTAGAAGGAGTGTCTCATGACAGGTGTAGTTATGCTGCACAATGAAACACTCTTATTAGGTAGGACCTATGGAGCTGTAATATCAATAATTAATAATCATGAACAGTGCCTGGTTACTGATTCATTAAAACTAAAATTTATCCCAATTTTAACTGGATCCTCAAACCTCTGTAGGCAGGCCATACAAACCTACTTAACAGCCCTACCAGCCATTTGACTAGTTCATATTATCATTGGATTTAATCTTTCCAGAGCTAAATGACCTCGTGCACATCAGCAAAGGAAATAGATTGACATCAGCAAAAACTAGGGCAATGTGAGCGGCGCTCGACCTGGTGAAACATCGTCTGAGGAATTCTTAATTCCTAGAGCAAGTGGTATAAATCGAATGAAATTGTCATAGGACATGGAAGCAAATCTCATTTTTGTACTTTGAAGGGTTGAACCTTTCCTGCTTTACTTAGGCAGCCTAAATACATAGTGTGGTTCTTTTTCTCCAAATCTCTTAGGAGTGAATCGAACACCTAGGAAACAATGAAACAGTGAAAGAATGTGGATGTCTGATTCAGGCCACCTGACTGATCTGCCAGATCTTCACTTGGGGAAAACTAATTTAATTTTTTGTCTATTAAGATAGATATTGAGAAAACTCTCTCCTATTTGTTTTCTCGAGTTCCCATCTCGCAGGGCTGTTTCGGGCTCGGTTCCCCTGGCTCAGCCCTGGCTGCCGGGCAGCGTTTTGCCCTCCCTTGCCCAGGCTTTCCCCGGGGCTCTCGCCCGCCCGCCCGTGGCTCAGGGGCTCAGCCGTGCCCTGCGCTGGGGCCGCTGCAGCCGCTGGCAGCGCCTGGGGCCGGGCGGGGCAGCCCCGGCACAAACCCGGAGCTGCTGGGTCACAAAGACTCAGAAAAAGGTGAAAATCGATCTTGTCTGACTACATACTTTGGATAAGCACCTCAAATTTCAGATGATTATATTGAATAACAAAACACATTGAGGTTTTGGAGGCCTACACATTTTTTTCCCTTTATTTTACTGGAGTTTGTTTTTAAAATACAGCTCCTTTTCCTTTGACTCTTTTTCATTTGATCTTACTCTGTGGAGACTTTTAATATTAGGAAGGCCTTTTTATCTGAACCCAAGAAAAGGACAATTTAAAAAAAAGGGTCTGTTTGTTCCTTTGAGTGCAGCCTGTGCTATCAGGATCTGTGCCTTTTGGGAGATAACCCCGCCTTTGCTTCTCAAGCTCCATCTGCGGGGACAAAGTAGTAGCCTAAGGTTTTGCATGAGCTCAGCCTATGCAGGCAGGGAGTATCCCATCGGGGAGCTGCCTGTATGCCTTGTGGAACTGCTGTAGCAGAGCTGGAGACCTAGTTACTAACTGGAACAAATGAGTGTATCTTGTTTTAGCTATTAAACTTGTTCTGTCCTGTCAGAAGGAATCCTGAACTTGCTGGTTTTGTTTTCCTCAGAAACGTATCATATAAGCAAATCATGAAACACACAGAGAAAATAAAAATAAAATAAAAAAAAGGGTCAAGCATAGAGCATGATTCCCTGCTGTGCTACATTTCTGGGAAACAGTTTGCATTGATGCACTGTGGATTTCATTTTCAGAAGCTCAAAGCAACTGTATCTCTAAGGAAGCACCTGTAGATACCCTTTACCAGAGAATTTTTGAAAATGGAGCCAAAAGAGAACAAAACAACAAATTTAAATTCTATACATTTAGATTCACTTTTCTCTGGCTTCAGGTGCCATATGGATTATAAGTCAGAGCTCATTAAGGTTTGAATTAATTTAGTGCTTTGGTGTTTAATCTGTGCTAATTTAGATGGGAGAAATGGTTAAATGTTACTCACCATCATTTGTCTTTAACATTTTGTTAAATTTCTTTGTGAAGAAGGCTTCTAAGTTTACTAGAAGTTTATTGTTTCCTAAAAGCCAGACCAGAAACAAAAGCAAGAAAACTGATTTAGATAAAACAGGAAAAACATCTTCCAAACCATCAATAAGAATATGATCATTTTATATCCCAGTATCCAAAAAGATATCCTAGTGTATACATTACTTAGTCTAACTGAACAAACAGAAGCAAAACATATAATATGCTTACTCCTTTAATATTTCTTTGGATAAATTTGATTTCTTGGAAGAAAAAAAAATATTACTTCAGTTCCTCACAGAAACACCGTCGAAATTCTGAGCCTTTAGATATCTTTCTGCCAGTGCTTATTAAAACTGGTCAGGCACTTGATAAATGTTCAAGAAGAAAACCAGAAATAGCAAAAAGTAACTGTCAGTGAAGTACAGCCATTTAGCTATTGCTGTTTTTCAGCTTTTCCATAACTTCTAGTTCAGCATTTCAAAATGCATTTCAAGATGCATTTTCGTTATAACTGGAATGAAAAGGCAAAATTTGGAAAAATCTATTAAAAGTTCAGAAATACATTTGCTGAAGGCATAAGGAGTTTTCATTTGTGTCATAGAAGGTGTCATGGGTTGCAGTGCAAAATGTGATCAAAGGCGTATTATTCTATCACCCTCTGTTGGAACTGGGATGGAGGGGGTGATGTAATATTGTGTTGATAAGCCAGCTGATAAGAAACCAGCATGAGCAATTTCCTTATCTCTCCCATGCCCCATCCTCCCCCCAGGGAGAGGTTTTCTGCTGATGGGCCATTGAGTCCACTGATAAGCTTACATCATCCCATTGGAAAATGCTCCGTCCAGGGGGAGGAGCCAAGCCCATCTACCTGGATAAAAACCTGAGATTTGGGACACCAAGCAGCCTTTCCTTCACTGGACTCCTAAAGGATCACTGCTTCAACAGAGCCACAACTGCTACTCCAGGACTGCAGCCACTGTTCCAACTGGACTGCTACCAATACCCTGACCAACGGAGTGCCAGGCTGTATTCTGACTTTGTCAGTGGTTTTCTTTCTTTTTTTTTTAATTATTTTTCCCTTTTCCTAATAAATTGTATTTCTGACTTGGAGTCATTCACTAGTTTTGCTTTCAAACCAGAACAGGAGGTCATGTATTTATACAGCATAGTATACTAATGCATTATACTTTTATTAAAAGTCAAAATTTAATCTAAATTGTAGAATTAGCACAAAAGATAATCAAGAAAAAAAAAATTATTCACTTGGAGTCTTTCAATAAAATATCACTTTTGTGTGATAAATCTTCAGTATTCAACTGTTCCTTCAAGTCTACATTAAGTTGTAGAAGCACACAAGTAGCACCTAAGGGTGAAAATATCTTGGTGGGAAGCACCTTGCTTCATGTTACTGAAGCAACAGTGGAAAATTAATGTCTCTCTCAGCAGTAACCCAGTCAGCAATAGGTGCATTAAATGAATGAGAAGGAAAAGGAAGTAGGTGCTGTGTATCATGCCGATTACACTTTTGATTTATGACTCAGTTCAATCTCTCTGCTGAAATCAACACATATAAAATCTACCACAAATGAAATGGACTTTTCTCTCTTTAAAACTAAGCTATAATTAGAGCCTGATATTATAATTACAACAGTTCCACTCCCTTAGGAAAACCCTTTCATTTTAACTTCAAGATGAAGTTAAACAAAGTTAACTTCAGCAATGATCAACAAGTCAATGAAAGGAGCTGTAAGAAAATATTAATATCACAGGAGCATGTAGGGGAGGGTAAGGTTTATTCTGCTGTCAGTAATTAACTAAATATTTTGCATGTTTAGCAGTATCCAACCAGTAAATCTATTATTCAGGCAGACTAAGTGAAGTCAGTAAATTAGAATTTTTTAGGCTTTGTTTTCAGCCTTGAAAATGTTGTAGTCATTCTTGTAATGAATGTTTTTATAAGCCACCAAACAATGACAAAGGTATATGTGCACAGTTCTTTGTGTGCTGATATATGATATATATGTGCTTTCCCATGCAGACAAATGCAAGCCAACTCAAGATCGAAACTCATAAGCCCTTGTTAGAAAGATGAAGCCTAGTTGATAAGGCTTCTCCTCTCCAGACATGTTGTGTTTATGGAGTCTATAGACAAATTGTTCCCTCTTTTCTGGGAAAACGAGATTGAGGAGGATTAGGGAATGGAGAGGAGAAATCAGAGCACTCCAATCCTTATTTGCTCTTTCATATTTTTCTTAAGGGTGTGTCTCTTAGAGGAATATCCAAGAAGAGGGAAACTTGTACACTACTTCATGTAAATTAGTGCACATGCTCCCCATGTGCTTGGAACAGACTAGGAGAAGCTCCTCCCTAGCAGCAGAGTCAAGACAGCTGTATCTTGCCATTAGACAAATTGTGATTCTAAATGTAGCCCATATTGGACTGTTTTGGAAATGTTAACAGATGTGGGCTTTGAAAAAAATGCTACCTGCAGGGACCAATATTCATAAGGTATAAGAAGTTTAAACTACTTGACTTTAAGGAACAACAAAAATTTTCACCATTTGAGAAAAGGCTTAAGATTTGTAGCTGCTTTAGTAGAACACGAAATCAGTGTGATGGCAAGGAGTGTTACCTGAGAGATGCAATGTTTATTTTCTTCCTAAGTGATTTCAACATCAACAGCAGGGGTAGATTTCTCACCTCTGATGGGTCTTAGAAGTCACACGGAGTCTGCAGAGAATTATTGCATGTGCTGCCATTTATAGCTGTAATGTCAAGCCCCTCCACATATTCAAAGTTATCTATATATTGAACTCATGCCAGCAGCAAAAAAGAGCAGTCACAAAGTCATCTGAAAACCAGGTTTGATTCCACTTCTCCAGGCAGTACCTCTGTCATACCACAATGAGATTAAAGCCATCACCACCACTATAAGTGATTTTCAGCTGAGCTACTACAATGAAAAAAACCCAAGTGCATTGTCAAAAAATGAAACACCTAAAATAGTATTTCAAGTTTCCCTCAGTTCTGCTAATAGTAATGAAATTTAAGACATGGTAATACGGCTTAATATAATTTTTAAAAATAAATTTTTCTGATCACCATATTTCCATGGCATTAGATGCTCTGGCTATGCTTTTATCACTGGCAACAACATTTCACTTACATAGAGATTGTAAATGAAAAGTTTAAAAGGCCGTGCCATTTTCATGTTTTGTTCTTTTTTTTTTTTTTTGAAGCTGAACACAGGAACACATCTGTTTATGGACAATAAACATATTGACTTTCCTTCTGGCTATGCTAACTCTGTAATCAGGTGAATCTTTCATATGTTTCTTACTTCTTAGTAGTCTAACAGAGGCAGCATTATTTGTTGAAAATGCAGTTTTTATACAGTAAATTTCATTAATACATTACTATACAATATTTCTTTAATATACAATTTTGTGCTATGTCTCAATATTTACTTCTCCCCCAACTTTCTCTCCATAAAGAAATATATTATCTTTAGTGTTGTTCAGGTTTTTATTTTAGCTTCTGTGCATTTACTTCTGACATTTGTTCTGCCTGGTATCTTTGTTGTTCTTTCTGTTTTCTTTGTTCTCTTTCTGTCCCCCCTGTATGTGTACAGTTTTAGTGATCTGGAAAAATTGTCATCTGCAATATTCTTGAAGCTTACCCTGAGGTTGCAATTTCTCTTATTTTAGGAGTTTAAAAGTCTTTAGGAAGGGTTTGCATACATATTTTTAAAACATTATTTCTCATGTCTCTTTGCTAAGTTCCCTTTAACAGCTGTCCTCCTCTCTCTTGGATCATAACTCATTTTGTTTAGTTCGTTTTTTTGGACCTTGCTACATAGCTTTTTTAGTTGCTTCCCATATCTCACTTTGCTCTTCTCATTAACTCTGAACTTTCTTTTCATTGTATTGAGTTCTAGAAATACCATTCTTTAATTTCACTGCCTTGGATAAAAAAATTAAATTATTTGAAATTATCATATTTAAGGGCAAAGGACGATAAACTGCTGTACTAGACAGAAAGTTAGTATCCTAATGAAATAATGTTTGGTAATGGATTATGTGTTTTTACCTACATAATGATCTTCCTATTACCTTCTTGTAGAGGTTTGGGAAACAAGGTAGGAATGTTTGTGTTCACATGGCTATATGTAGAAGAGGTATACTGAGTGCATCAAATCCCTAAACTAAAAACTGTGAGGGATGATAAGCAATGCTCCCTAGGGTTTTTTTCATTCCTAGGCCTTGATGTATATTAGTCTGATTATACAAAATAAAATGTGCTGACTTATGTTAGATAAGGACCCTATACTGCTGTGTGAATTAAACTAGATATGATAGAGAGGAAACTGTACAGGAGTAAAAGCTCTCCCTGTTCCTTTGCCAGTGATTGAGATTACCCTAGAGTAAGCCAGTTTTCTTCATATTCAGGAAGACTTATTACAGTTTAAATAATGTTATTACAAAAGTATTTTTATCATTTATGCAAACTGTTTCATTCCCTAGCATACTCCTTTTAACACTCAAGGCCTTAACACTCAAGGCTATAAATTTTCCATCATTATTTTAAAGAAGATTTACTCCTTCTTAAAGAATAGAGCAAAATTCTTAGTATTACAAAAGCACTGGACATTGAAGTCTTATATTTATCCATGGGCTTACTAGGGATGGCAGGGTGGTTGAGAAAATCTCTATCCTACCCATGATTCATACCTGATCTATAGGGATTGTCTTTTATTATTGAGAGAGAGATAATTCAGTCTGCAGAATTGAGCTTGACAGAAAATTTTTTGTCGATTATGTATGTAGCTTTGAGATACAGTATTCTATCAACTAGGGAGCTGGATAACAACTTCAAAATTCGATTTATTTAAGGATCTTTAAGGCCTCAAAATTTTGCTTGATTCTTTTCTATTGGAAGTCTAAAACTTCATCTGACAACACAGCTCAACTCACATCTGTAATACAAATGATTTACTATGGTAAAAATAAACAACTTTATTTTCATGAAAGACCAAGTACTCTGCTTACTTTTGGACTTTTAGCTACTTCTTTCAGCAGGATGTTGATTATTTAGGGGAGTTTTTCTAACTGACGATTTTAGTATCAGACACCTTTCTTCTTTAGTCTGTGCAGATGTTAGCATCGGTGAAGTGTTAGTCCACAGCCTGAGAGGCATCTATTACTAGTGTGAACAAAAACATAGAATAATAGAATGTTAAGTGCTGGAAAGGACCTTAATGATAATCTATTCCCAACCCCTCTGCCATAAGCAGGGACATTTCCCACTTGATCAGGTTGCTCAAATCTGTTTCCAGCCTGGCCAGACCTGGGGAATCCACAATTTTCTGGGCAACTTGTTACAACGTCTTACAACCTTCACAGTAAAGATTTTCTTCCTTATATCTAACCTAAATTTCTTCTCTTTCAATTTATATCCGTTACTCTTTGCCCTATCACTACACTTCCTGACAGAGTCCCTCTCTAGCTTGCTGGTAGGTCATAGATACTGGAAGGTTGCTCCAGGCTGAACAGCCCCATCTCAACCTGTCTTTGTAGGGGAAGTTCTTCAGTACTCTTATCAATTTTGTGTTTCTCCTCTGGATTGGCTCCAACAGTTCCATGTCCTTTTGAGCTGGGAACCCCAGACCTGGATGCTGTACTCCAGGTGGGGTCTCACCAGAGCAGAGTAGAGGAAGAGAATCACTTCCTTTGAGCTGCTGGCCATGCCCCTTTGGATGCAGCCCAGGATTCCATTGGCTTTCTGGGCTGTGAGCCCACACTCCTGACTCATGTTGAGTTTATCATCAGCCATCACCCCCAGGTCCTTCTTCACAGGGCTGCTCCCAATCACTTCTCTGCCCTGCCTGTGGGTGTTCCTGGGATTGCCCTGACCCAGGCGTGTAGGATCTTGCACTTGGCTTTGTCATGAGGTTTGCATGGGCCCTCCTCTCAAGCCTGTCCAGCTCCCTCTGGATGGCAGTCACAGGCACTGTAGAAATGAAAGCAAAATAGAGATTCTTTAATATGAGATTTTCAGAGTCCATGCATTCTTGTCTTCCTGCTATTGCAGCTTTACAGGAACTGCATTCTTACATTAATGTTTATTGATAAGTAGATGGCTCTTCACATTGTTTTCCTTCTCAGTAATATTTTAAGAATAAAATGAAAACTAAATAGTGATGTCTATTTTGGGCAAAAAAAGTTCTAGAATAACTAATTTCTCTCTGTCTACAATCAAAGTGGTGGAAAAAGTACAGCAAAACAAAGGCCATGAAAATCCCTATAATATTTTCAGCTTCCAAAACAATCATGGAGAGATAGTCATAAACAGCAGATTGAAGTAAATGTCTGAGAAAAAGCAACTTAAACTCTAACCTTTCATATAAAAATTTCCTAACATGCAAGGACTCAGTCTGAGTCAGGAGGTACAGTCCAAGGATATGCTTTGTAGTCCTGTCTTCTTTAATTATTGCAGTGTCAGTTTGATGGTTCTGTGAATAAAGAAAGCTTTTTCTTTTTCCTTTTTTCTCAAGCTAACTAGCATATCATCTTCCTTGGCCTGCTTACCCTCAGCAGGGAAAAAATGTTGGAGACCAGGCATGAAGTGCGTGACATTTTGATGCTTTGATCTGATGCAGCACACACAAGCGGTTAGGGTAGAAGTAAAATGTCTGGAATGTTCTGACAAAACAATGTCTTTTGTGCCTGAAAATATCTGTGTTTATGTTTACATGATCACATGCAGGCATATATGTATTTTATCTACAATATATCTTATTTTTCTTTCACTTTTCATATCTTACATGTATTTTGGAACACTATCTATGAAGTCACATCCCCTTATGTGATCCATTGCCCCTCTCAGTTTTTCACTGGCCTAATGGCCTAAAATATGAATTTTAAAAACAACTCCAGACTAGTTCATGAATTCTGTATTTCACCGCTGACAATTTATTCTTTTTATACAATTTCTGCAGATTTTCCCCCTAACATATTGTTTAAACAGAATCCAGCATGAAAGCTTCTGTGTAGAAAGTTAACAATAAAGGTAGAATGGGCAAGATTATTTCAGTCTATCATATACTAACGGAGAGAAAGCAATGAGTGATTTTCACCCCTCCACATGCACCCCTGTGCCTCTGACTGCAGCCTGGGTCTACTGAGGAAGTTCACAGTTTAAGGTCTTCCTAAAAACTGTAAAAACATGTAGCATTTAGGAAGATTACAGTCATGAAACATTAGCAGTTTTTCAGCTGCATTACCCAGCATTTGGTATGTGGTCAGTATGAAGTTCACATATCAACTTCAAACTGTATTATTATTGTTTAAGATTAGAAAGAGGTAAAAGATAAGGCCTTAGATTAAATACTAGTGTGCAAAGCAAGATAATATATTAAATAGTTAATGATCTAATGCTCATCAGCATTAGCAGTTTATTCCTCTTTAGCTAAAACTCACCTCTCATCTCTGAAATACATGAGAAAGGCTTTTATAACCTGATGTTTGGTCACTAAATAGACACCTTGTGCAATGCATCTAGTATCTCTTAAGAATGTTATCAGCATCATAAACAATCAAGTAATACATGTAGGTAAATATATTTGTGAAGAATTTAACACACAGCTTGCATCTTTGCCCACACAGTTTATCACAATGTGATACTTTCTTATTAGAAAATGTTTTGGTTTGAATTGAGACTAATCCTAAAATGACATCAGAGTGGATGGTCTAACATTTATATATGTAAAGGTAGCATTTAAATTTGAATATAAAAGTTAAATAAAATTAAAATATTATAGCCCTAGCCAAAGTAAGATAGAACTAAAATTGTATGAATAACAAATAAGAAGAATTTTTTATCTGTTTATAGGCAAATTCTACAATTAAAAGAGCAAAATCTTGTTTTCCATCTGAAATATAATTATCCTGTGCAAAAATGAAGACAAGAATTTATACTGGTTCGCACAAACACAGAGTTGCCAACTTAAGGAACTAGCCTAATAGTCTCCTTCAAATTTGGCAGTCATATGGCAGTTACCTCAGAAGAGCATTTTGCACTTGTCTGCTCTTTTCCACTTCATAAACATTTACCTGTTGGTTATGTTTTCTTTTTCTTGCTCCTAAGATGCTAAATCTAATACCCTAAAAGAGACAGGCATGTGTCTCACAGTCAAGATTATCATTTAGAGTATTTTGTCAAAGTATAAGCATGTTTGGAGGTTCAGTTTCCTTTCATTGCAAGCAATTTATGCTGGGAGATTTTAATAGCTTTGTATTACCTACTGACATGAGATGCATTAAGATGTTACAGCCACAGCTGTGTAGTTATCATCTCTTTCACTTCACTTTGTGTTTTGGGGAGGAGGAGGATGTTGGATTAGATGCTGTCACAGGGTATGGGATGAGTTTGCTATTATTGGCACACACGTGGAAGACACACGTTGCTTGATCTTCAGCCTTTTGAGGTCACTAGACAAACTTCTGTTGACTCAAGTGGTGCTGGATCAGGATCTCAGAGAGCCAATAAATGTTATCTAGTTCTTGTCAACAGTAAAAAAAGGAAAGTCAATGTGAACTAAAAAAACCAACTACTTATATTTGGAAAGAAAATATCTACTTCCAACTTGTTTAAAGCAGGAAAAAGTTCAAGAGCCAACAATAATTAGGGAATAATAATAAAGAATTCCTTTTTCCAAACTGCATTTTTTTAATAGCTTATCTTTTTGATGCTTCCCATGGAATATTTTTCGCAGCCTCTTTTTGTCACTTCCCAGGCTCTTCAGCTAACTTTCAGTCTGCTAAAAATGCCATTCAGTATTTTTTCACCCTTCACAAGAGAGTATACTCACCTGCCACACTGGTCCTCCTTCCCAGATTTTTTTTTGTCTTGCCTGCTTGTACTGCTAATTTTGTATTAAATTGTCTGTCTTTTCTTTGTCAATGGTCACGTCAGGCCTCAGAAGTAAAATGTCTTTGGAACACTGACTTTTTCAAATAATTTTGTAAATTATTTAAAAATCCTGTGACTTCCACTCACTGCTAGATCATTTTCTCAAGCTATTATCAGATATAATATGCCTATTCCTTTTTTAGTAAAGTGATGAAAAGGAGGTATCCAGAAGCTGAGAAACACTGAGAACAAATTCCTTCTTGTTTTTCCAAAATAAATAAGGTTTTGGTTCTCTGGTTATGTATTGGATTTCGGACTGTAAATATTAGCTATGATAGTGGATTAGCATGTCTACTCTTATAACACTTTCATTTATAGTAAAACATTCTTATGTCTTCTGTTTAATTTAATTTAATTTCCCATGAAAACTTGAGTTGCGCCCTTAACCTGCTGGATTTTTCCCAGTCTGCAAGGTTTGTTTGTCTTTCAGTGTTTACTGAAAAGTTTTAACAGATGTTAGAGACCTGTAACTTGAGGTTACCATACATAACAAGTGAATACACACTGTTTAGCTGTAATTTCCTAGGAATTAATCTGGTATATTTGCACAGATAACTGGCTCCAAGTTAACCTGGAGGACG
Source organism: Anthoscopus minutus (assembly GCA_013399455.1). NCBI lineage: Eukaryota > Metazoa > Chordata > Aves > Passeriformes > Paridae > Anthoscopus > Anthoscopus minutus. The sequence continues at coordinate 40,513 of VWYI01043860.1, forward strand.
CTTAAGGGAAAACCCAGTGCCATTAACTTTGGGTTCTTGCAGCCATGGGCCATTTAGCCCCAAAGAAAAACAGCACGACTTAAAAGCAAACAATTACAAGATCAGCATGAAAATTCTATTAAATCTCACAGCATGCAAAGATTACATGAAGTTTACCCAGGTGCATATTATCATTTTCTATGAACATGCACACACAAAAACACACAGACAGGCAGGTGTATGTTTATTTTGAAGGACTTTTCTTCTATACTAACAAAAAAGAGGAAAAGGAAAACCTCCTGCATCACTACCTGTAATGTCTTGTGCTGTTTGCCATCACAAAATGGCAGCTGGGCTGCACACTGAGCTAGTTTACCTAAATTTGGGTACACCATTACCAAACAGAAGTGTACCACAGTGACCCCACTTGCTCAAATATTGTGCTATTGTGGTGCTGGAACACTCCACAGTCATTGATAATTTTGTCTTCAGCAAATATAACCATCTGTACACTGTTGCCTAGCTACAGAAAAATTAAGCTTATGCTGAGTACCAGATGTGTACCATGGCCCATGTGAGAACCTTGATTCCTACCGGATTGATAGTGGGAAGCTGTCAGAGCACATTGCTGTTCCCTTTCAGTCTTGATGGACAGGCTTTCGTTTCTACTTTTAAAAGCAAGGTACAGGGATATAGAAGTAGAGGAGTAAAAAATTGCATGTCTGGGCTCCTACTTTAGATATAAATTTACATATAATCTTGGGGATTCAAAGCAGATGACAAGGTATGTTTAGTATGATGGGAAATTGGATGGGTCTCAATTAGCCTTCCTACTTCACTGATAGCCATTCTCTGACAGATTCTATAAACAGAATATATTTTAGTGTTAAGACACACTCACAAGTCAAGCAGACCTAAGTTTTTCTCCTACATTATCAATGTGAGTTAAAGTGCAGAGAATTTCCTGCAGAAGAAACATCATTCTTGTCCAGTTAGCATTTTTAGTTAGCAGGTGTAGACCTGCCTGTAGATGCAGCAGAAAGAGATTTTTTTCTTCACTGAGATTTGGCATTTTAAGATATTTTTTACACTGGGTTAGTGTTCATGAAATGGAAGAAATGGCAATATTCAAAAGTTTTTTGCACAGTTCTACATGCATACCTCCATCCTGATCTGCACAAGATGATGTTCTTAAATGGAATCGGCCAATAAAATCAATATTTTGTGATACTTTTGTGCACACTAAGACCAAAATGAAACCATCAAATTGATTTTCACTAGCAGAAACTGGACATAGATATCCAGAATGTAACAGCCAACACTTATCTTCTGTTTAACATTCTCCAGAGTGTGTGTGTATTCTTGTACTTATGCAGCTTTCTTTTTATATATCAGCATTCATAAACTTCTTTGGAAAGCAGATAAGAAAGAAGATCATGATAAACCAAGCTTTGGGTATTAGTGATTGAAATTGATCATGCTGCCAATATAAAGGTATTTAGAGCATGTGCACCAGTATTTTCTTCCTCCAAGAAGAACAACAAGAAGAACAATAAGTGCCTGTGTTTTCTTCCTCCAAGAAACAACTGCATGTAGCCTTAGATTAATGGAGATATGAAAACAACAATCTTTAATTTTATGGAGCTAATATTTCAGAAAATATCAAAGCAGTTGATATAGTGCTGAATGAACTACAGAATGCAATCAGAGTTACTTTTATCTTTCTATATGCAGAAGAAATTACCAAAACTATCCGTCTACTTTAAGATAAGTCTCTTCCTTAAAATGATTCAACAGTACAATATGTAACCATCTTTTGAAACTCATTTAACACTGTTGTCTTTGGACATGAAATGAATTTCAAGAATTTAAGCAGAATGAATAAATTTTTAAGTGTTACCATAATTACAGGTCCAGCTGCACAGGACCTTTTGGTCTCTGTAAGTGCATCCACTGTGATATGAATTTTTAGGCTTTTACCAGACCTAACATAGAAATTTTTAATATCTACTGTACTTGCTTATATGCAGAGGCCTATGAACATCCATGAATACATGAATCCAAAGAGCATTTGATTAAACAAAGAAAGAATGCAGACAAAAATTACTTTAAAGGAGGCAACATACATGACTTTAAATTGATGATTCTGTTATAGTGATGTGAAGTGGACCAGAAGTTTTAATAAAATCATTAAAAAACTTCATAGGGGAGTCCTGATATTTCTGTTTATTTTTAATCTGTTTGAGAAAAAGGGAAATACCTTTACATTTCAACAGTACTTTCATACCCACAGCTCTGCCACAGGAAGTGGGACAAAAGGTGAATGGATGGATGGATGGATGGATGGATGGATGGATGGATGGATGGATGGATGGATGGATGGATGGATGGAACTTGAAATTATGAACATTAAAAAATCAGCTTTGTTTGAACAAATTGATTTGCTTGAAGACTGGCTTACCTCATCATCATTGAGGTATTATATTCTGTTAGCTTCTATGTATCTGAAATTAAAACACCTCAATAGTTTAACCAGCATATAGTTTTCATATATATTTAAAGTGTACACTTAATTCTATATCATCGGTATTCCTGATTTTATGTTATATTCTTCAATGTATCTTAAATAGATCCCAAAACAATGCAGGGGTTTTTTCAGGATAGGTGGTAACCATTTAAATTTTCAGATGTATATTATTCCTCTAAAAATCTTTACCACTCTTTGAAAATATCTTAATGCTGTGCTTTAGGAAATATGGGTAGAAGCTGATGCCAGTGCACTCACTTCAAACAGCTATTGATTTTTATTTAGACTTCCTGATCTTCTAAGGACTTAGGTATTTGCTTAGCTGTCTTCTTTTTGACTATGGACTTTCAAGTATGTGGGACTACAACACAGATATATTTAAATGTGGGGGGGTTGTGTCTCTATTTGGGTTTTGTTTTTAATCTGAACCAAGACAGAAATTTTGGTCTATTATTCTGTGACCTTATGAAAGCACTGATCAGAAGAAGTATGGAAACAAAGAATGAAATATTGCTTAGTTAAACAAATTTCCACATCTTTTGATTTTTGTTATGCTTAGCAATTAGGTTATCAAAGCTACTTACTCATCAGAAAAGATTTGTTTCTTCAAACAAGAAACTTCTGTGACTTGAAAAGGAATTCATAACACAGAATTACCTTACACTGTGATGTTCAAAAGAGCAGGATTAGGGTATGACTACTGTTGCACCATGTTTTTTGCTTACTATATTTGATTTAATTACTTTTTATATTGTAAAGTTGTAACTCCACCCCCCCACCCCTTTTGTTAATAGTTTATCCCAGGTGTACCCTTCTATCCCAGCTGCAAATTCACTCTGGAAACTGCCCCTTGTTCCCGAATGTTCTCTGTTCATCCCCTATTATTCAGTCCCTCATTGGTTTATGTAACCTTTTCCCTCCCACTGTGATCCTTTATTGGTTTACACTTTGTAAACCCCTCCTTGTTCTCCTTCCCTGAGTTTCCCTCA
>VWYI01043864.1:191-36427 GCA_013399455.1 Anthoscopus minutus
CACATGCTTTGTCTATTAGGACTGTCTGACATGAAAGACAACTCCTTCTTCAGCACTGAGGCAGAAGCCACCTCTTCCTGTAGTAATGTGACCTGAAGAAAACTAACCTGGCACTGGGCACCCACAAAGTTGAAACTTGGGCTTCTGCATCCTCCCCCATCATCCTTGGATGATTTGCAGAGTTGTTTAGACTTGACTTGTGGGATAATTCTGATATCATGCCCAAGGTAATGTGCTGATTTTCTTTCCTGTAGAGCTACCTCTGGAGACAATACAAAGTCTCCATGAAAGTTAATCAAAAGAAAGATAGGAATGAAATTCTCCAGCCATAAAAGTGTCAAATGCTAATCCATGACACCCCAGCCATTTAATAAAACTACTGGTGGTCACTGGAAGAGAATCCTTCTCTTAATCTTCAAGCATTACCTTATGTTCAAACACAATTAAGAAAACACTGGGTAGGAAGCAAACTATATTTTCAAGTAAATCAAAATAGATTTCAGGAAAATCTATCAGAAATGTATGATCTGAAGCTTGAATAGAAGTAGTTCTTAAGGTGTTGTAAGCAGTTATAACTATCCAAAATCCTGCATGTAATCTCAAGCTTAATAGATAATGCGCTGTTAAAAACAAAAAAAAAAGTGGAAGTGAAAGTCCTGCAGTCTGAAGAGACAATGAACCAAGTGAACCAATGACAGTCAGACTCTGAAAAAAAAATAATTCTCAAGGATAAAATGAGAACTGAAGCTAAAATCCAATTTCTGTGTATCAAGTCCAGCCTCTGTACTGATTCTCTGAGTTGCATTGGCACCTGAGGGGAGCAATAAGGCAGCTCAAAAATGTACCAACCATACATCTTCCCTCTTTGCAGTCACATAGTCATCTTCCATCTACCACATTATCAACAACCAGATGGTTTACCAAGGTCAGGTGATTCCCAGTACATGTCAAAGGGACCAGAGAAAGGTATGGTGAAGAGCAATTTTTAAATCTTCTCCCTGTTTTTCTCCTCCCCGTCCTCCCTCCTTCCCACTTTCTTTTCTCCTACTCTTTCTCTTTGTCATATAGTGTGTTGACTTTCAAAACAGCAGCTCTGCACTAATACATTCCATCTAGAAATAATCTCTTGCAAAGTACCTTATTAAAGAGTAAACCCATATAATGATTAATTTCATTAAGCAACATTCTTCCCTGAAGGCTCCTGTTTGTAATGAAATCTTCAGACAATCACTACCTAGGGAAGCAATATTTCTGCTAAGAGCGTTGCAAAATAATTATCAAAAGGCAAAATATGACATACCAACCTTTTTAGATGATTGAGTAATAATACTCTAAAGAACACCACCCCACCTCCTCACCCTCCTTTTTTTTTCATCTATGTTGAAGCCGTTTACACTGGGTAGTGCAAAAAGACCACTAACTTAATTAGGACTTTAGAATACCAAAGCTCTGTCATTAGAGGATATTGACAACATGCAGAACAAACATAGTGAACTAGAAAATCCTTAATTTTAAAATAGTGCCACACATGGTATGTTCTAGAATTGAGCATGTTCAGTGTAGGTACTTACTGTATCTCTATATGTCACAGTAATTTAATGAAATCCTGAATGTTTTGCTTACAGATTTTACCAAATGTAGGAAATATGAAAACTGCCCAACACACAAAGGAAATGGGATTTTCTTAAAATCATAATTTAGAGACCTGATTAAAGCTCTTTGTGGAATCTGTAATAAGGAACTGGTTTATACATATTTATTGAATAAAAACATCTTGATGCCAAGACTCAAGAAAGACTTATTTCAAATTTGAATAAGCTTCATTTAGGAGCAAGAGATTAAGTTTACAGTGGACAATGTTTTTTTTCTTTTCTCGACACAGGCAGCTATCTTGTATTGACAATAAGCTATACTGAAGAGGCCTTGCTCTGAAGGAATAAAGAATATCTGTATTGTGCACACATTCTTGGGCTGAATATTTACATTTGCCTACAAGAGTTTAGACTCCAGTAAATAAGGATTATGCAGTGGATCTGCCCTTACAAAGGTTTGCTTACTGTGTGAAAAAGCTAGCTTCCTCTATTGCTGCCTTTATTGCTGATTTTCTTTTCATTTCTCAAGGACTTGGAGATAAAACATGTTTTGAACCCTTTTTCGATAAAGTTGCCTCATGTGCACAATTCACCCTGTATCTCAACCTCTGCATTTTGCTAGTTTGCTCTAATTTATTTAAATGTAAGCATCTTTTAGCACAGCTTTGTTCTGTTCTATATTAAAATGATTGCAAAGATATTAAATTTTCAGAATAGTGTATTAGCTCAAACTACAGAATGGGCATTCTAGTAGAAAAATTCTGATTATTCAGCAGTGCAACTCATACTTCCAGCGTTCTGCACAGAACAGATGATGTAATCCCAATTGCCCTACTGTTGCAACTATGTGAGCTAGGAGTTGCAGAAAAGGAAGAAGATAAGCAGGAGGAAAGTGTGTCTATCATGATATGTTTTCTTCCAATTATCTTTTTTCATGTTTTAAATAAAACTATCAACTTCAGGAAAGTACTGGTTTTCATTATTTTTTTCATGTTTTTCAGAAAACGATTCTTTTTTCTTAGTAGATAGCAGTTTTTTAGCATTTAAAAAGTTGCAAAATGTCTGCAATTCGCTGCCTAGTATATGCAACATAATTTATTCAGTAATTAAAATGCAGTAATTGTCATTACTAGTTCAATATTTGCTCACAATTGTTGCATGTTGATATCAGAGGAATTTGAAATTACACTTTCCTTACCTTGGGACAGTATGGCCTCATTCATATCCCATGCAGAGCACTGCATTAACTACCACTGACACTCTCATTAACTCCTGGATCTTTAGTGCTATATTTGGTATGCTGTGTAGGATCATCTGTCATGCGTACTCTCACCATTCTGTGTAGATACATTCATCTTTTACCTTTCATTTCCCCTTTTTCATCATCTCCAAATGATGGGGCTAAATGGAAACCATTTCAATGAAGGATACAGTTATCACTCCTTAGCACTGCCTCAAGTACTTGAGATTTTCTGTAGGATTTCTGTAATCCTTGGATGGATACAGAACGGATTTGTTTCCAGGTTCACACTCCTGCCATTACAGCACAGAGAGAACTTAATTGCTGTGGTAATTTACTTCCTCACTTTTAACATATAGCAGAGTATTCCAGTCAAATGGTTAGCATCAAAACTAAAAGTCTTTCCTAATGTGTTTCAGGCACAAGTTTCTACTTTGAAATCTGTCTTGCCTATGTCCTGCCCAGGTATCAGAGGTCTGTCAGTTGCTGGTGACGGCCACACTCCAGCCCAGGCCAGACCCCAGGAGAGGGAAGACCCTGGAATAAGCTGGACTTGCAGAATCCGCAGCCACCCCAGATTTCCTAGCACAGCTTTGGCTTCTGATCAAAACTGCAGAGCAGCAGAAAAGGTGACCTTACAAGCAGGTCTTTTTCCTAACTTTCTAAAGAAACAGGCAATTAAAATGTGTGTGTAGTGAGTTTGCATGGCAAGGTTTTGGTAATGGTGGTAGGGAGCTACTACAGTGGCAGCTTCCATGGGAATTCTGCTAAAAGCTTCCCTCATGGCAGACAGAGCCGATGCCAGCTGGATCCACCACTGGACAAGGCCAAACCCATCAGCAATGATGGTAGCACCTGTGGGATAACATAAGAAAAAAACCACTTCAACAATTCCACTTAGAAGAAGGACGGAGAATACGTGAGAGAAAGACATGAAGGTCACTGGAAAAAGAGAGGGAGGATGTGCTGTATCTTGAAAATAAAGCATATTGCAGCAGTCTGCACTGAGCATGGAAGGAGAAACACAGATCCCAGAATGTGTCCTGCTGCAAAGTGCAGCACTCCACACCCCAAACTTCCTGTGACTGTATTCTCCCTGCCCACTCATCCTCCTCTCTGCTACATTAAATTCAATTTCAGCCTATTAAGATCAAGAGTCAAGAAAAAACTTTAAAGTTACTTAATATTAATTTGAACTCCAAAGTATTGCAATAAAATAAAAAAAAAAATCAATATTGCTAAGATGTTCAATGTTTTACATAATAAGGCTGGAGGAAAAATGAAAACAAAGTTCAATATCTTATTCTGAAACCCTGTAAAATCTGTTAAATGAACTGTTTGGTAAATATATTCATAGCTATTCAAACCAAGCCCACAAAATAATATATTACAGATATTTTAAAATTCTATAGACAAAATGTGAGAACAGTATAATGAGACATCAATATAAGCTATTGTTCTTCTTGAACACTGAGAGTTATGGTGTATGAATGGGTTATTACTAATTAGATTTTCATGGTTAATGTAGAGTTTACCTCCTTTACCTACTACTAAGTACAACTTCACAACTGCTTATTCTTCAAGGTATTTGAAAAGGAGAATAGTTTTTAATTATCCTTGAACTTGATGAAATCTGACATCAAAATAATAAAATATCTTTTAGTAAACTCTATCCAAAGATGATAAATTTGGCCCATCAAAATGATTGAATTTTATTCTTCCTGCTCCATTATTTTTAATTAAAACTTGCCCATATGAAAGTTTATATAATTATAAGATATATGATTAAAGTATGATCAAGATTGGTTAGATTCTTTGAATATGATATTAATGTGTCGAGACCACTCTTCTCCATGTTGGATGCTGAGGTTTTTGATAAACTTAAAACCTAGCAAGTGCATTCACCATACAGATGTATGAGAAATCCAACAGCCAAATTATCAACTAAAGCATCCTCACTACTTTCCGTCAGGTTATACCAGGAGAAAATTAGATTTATTAAGTTTAGTGTAATTAGTCTTGGATTCAGTATGGTCAAGGGCAGAAATCACTGAATGTTATCCAAAGAAATCTGTGTGGTGTTCTCATCAACACCTTTCCTAGGTCCTTAGAGATTTTATAATATCACTTAAAACTGGGGAATAATTCTGACTCTTTGAATTATGTACATAGTCAAACAGTAGAGTGGGTAAGACAGATTTTTTTTTCAGTATACTCAAATGAAGTATTCATGGAATCATAGAATCATTTAGGTTGGAAAAGGCATCTAAGATCAAGTCCAGTTATGATGGACTTAATTCACTGGACTAGGGCCTTTTTCTGTGTTATGGAAATCAATGGAAACACAATCCTTGTCATTTTTCTTAAAAGGGGAAGCAAAACTTTTTCCAAAATCATAGTTTTCTACACTACCTACCCATATCATGGATAAGTTAAGACTAGAATCCCAGCCTTCTACTTAGTTATTTGGCTGGTTGTACTCTGTAGCACTGGAACTTTTTAATGCCAAGGTTACCAATAAAACTGCCTGAGAAGTAGGTTGTTTCCTACATAAAATATTTGAGTTACAAAATCACTTATTTTTTTCAATAATAGTTTAAACTTTTAGCAAATAGATATATTTTCCCCCTGGGAGATGAAATTTCAGTACATTAAAAAAACAGTCATGTTACATGTTGGCCAAAAGTGCATCAAGGGGAAAAATCTTTGCTAATGAACCAAACCTACTGAGAGTAGTGGCATGAGGCTTCTGAATGCCCATGGGGCACTATTATCAGCAGATTGAATAAAATGTTTCAGCTGAGTATTTCTGACATTCAGGTGTTTTTGGGTTTGTTGAACAGATGCAATTTTCTGCAGAAGGCAGACACATCTATATAACATTTCTTTAGTCAAAATATATTAAATATGCATTGAGAAAATATTTTCATGAGATATTTGTGTATATGCATCTCTTTCTTCTACCCTGTACCACAAAACCAAAACTTATTACCACTGGATTTGTTTTGCTTCCTTACTCTAAAAGAGACGGTGTGTTTGAGAGAGAGCATCTTTTCAAACACAATATGCACCTTGATATTAACAAAAATAGTGAGAAAATAGAATAAAAACAAAAATATAATTGCTTTTGCTGCATGACTGGTTGCTTCCACAATACAATTAAGCAGAAGGGGAAAATTACTGCATTTTGGCAGTTAATTCAGAGTGTAGCGCACCACTAGTCCTCAGAGAACTTAATTTTCTGCCAAAAATAAAGAACATATATTGAAAAAAAATCTGATCACCAGTATAGATGATTCAAACAATTGTTTCTAAGCATTGGGACCAGAGCTACTTAACATCTTTGTCAGCAACATGAGCAGTGTGATAGCACCCTCAGCAGGTTTGCCCATGACACCAAACTGTGTGGTGCAGTTGCCATGCTGGAGGAAAGGGATGTCACCCAAAGGGACTCTGGCAGGCTTGGGAAGTGGCATATGAGAAACTCATGAGGTTCAACAAGGTCAGGTGCAAGGTCCTACACATGGGTTAGGGAAATCTCAAGCACAGGTACAGTCTGGGGGGAGAATGACTTGATAGCAGCACTGAGGAGACCTGAGGGTGTTGGCTGATGAGAAGCTCAGCATGACCAAGCAATGTGCACTTGCAGCCCAGAAAGCCAGCCATGCCCTGGCCACATCAAAAGCAGTGGGGACAGCAGGGGAAGGGAGGAGATTCTACCCCTCTTCTCTGCCCTCCTGAAACTGCACCTGGAGTGCTGCATCCAGCTCTGGGGTCCCCAGGCCAGGAAGGACATGAATCTGCTGGAACTAGTCCAGATAATGACTGTGAAGCTAATCAGAGGGCTGAAGCATGAAGACAGACTGAGACAGCTGGGCTTACTGACTGGAAAGAAGACAGCTACAGGGCCTTCTTTTTATCCTTTATCCTTCTAATACCTAAAAGGAGCCTGCAAGAAAGCTGAGAGGAGTTTTTACAAGGGTATGTAGTAATAGGACGTGGGGGTATGGCTTTAAACTGAAAAAGGGCAGATTTAGGCTAGATATTAGGAAGAAATTCAGTACTGTGAGTGTAGAGTGGCACTGGAACAGGTTGCCCAGAGAAGCTGTGGCAGCCCCATCCTTGAAAATTTCAAAGTCAGGCTTGATGGTATTTTGAGCAACGTGGTGTAGTGGAAGGTGTCCCTATCCATGATGGGGACTGGAATTTGAATTAGATGATTTTTAAGGCCTCTTCCCACCCAAGCCATTCTAGGATTCCGTGATTTCTGCGAAGATTAAGCTACACATTCTAGTGTAAGACCACAAACAGATTGTTTTAACTAGAGCGATCCTTGCCTTGAATTGGAGGGCTTTACTTACAGAAAACAGTTTTTCCTTCAACGGAATTTTCTCCTGCTAACTAAACCATCATTATATCATGCAGCAAAACATTTTAATGTTGTGGAAGAATAGCTTTGACAGATATAAATATATTAGAGAAACTAATGGTATTTGGTTTATAAAATAGGCAGACTCATCTGTATGAATAAAAGCATATCTTTTTGTATTTTCATGTCTTTATATGTATACAGGTATGTTTACACACATACTTACTTATATACACATCTAAGGTCATACGGCCTACTGTTACTCTTTAGGTGGCAACAGCTTTATTCACCTATGAATACAATATTACTTAGGTGTACTCTATAGTGATTTTACTCACTATTTAAAAGTTTTCTAAAATATTTTTGAGGCAAAAACTAGCACGAGATGATGGCGGTATTTTAATGGATTAACACTGACATTTTAACTTCATTTAATTTACTTTTTTGACTTTAAATTATGTGATTTGTTTCAGTAGCACATGACTAAGGTTTGTGCTGTCTGTAAAAGAAGTAATTTTCCTTTTAGTTTTTTTTGCATTAGGTATGTAGAAATTTATATAAAGCATGATATCTCACTTTAACAAATCTGTTTAATAGTGGTAGTAGAGGAAGGAGAAGTAATAACAACCATAATGATAGTAATTGTTAAATCTTGCAAAATCTGCTTCCTCCAGGTGGCAGAGGTGAAATCAAATTGGCATTTCTGTATGCTCAGAACAGTAAGATTTTTGCAAATGTTCTGATATTTCTGTTTTCATATCTTATCCTCTTATTTTTATATAAAAAATCAATTTTAAAACCATTTTCACTTGCTAGTGAGGAAAACCATGCACTTCTGCAGGTAAAGTCCCAGCCCTGCAAGTATGAGTGCAGTGGAAAAAGTCTCAGACACTGACTACAGTAAACATCTAATTACTGCTTGGTTGAAAAACCTTATTTATTTACGGGTTTTTGTCTAATAAAATGTAGGTTTTTGAAAACAAGTGTTTTGTGTATTCATTTATTTATCTATCTAATTCACAATTATTTATATCAGTCTGGCAGCAGATACTTGAGCAATTGATAAAAGCATTATAATTGGATCACCTGTCCTGTCCTGTATTTCTTTTGATAAAGGATAAAATACTAATTCAGCTGCAGAAATTGGCCTATCTGCTGTTTCCTGACAATGCAAACACCCCTCCAGTAGTTGTGTCAGGCTCCAAGACTCTTCTTAATAAGAAAATTACTCATAGCACACTTTATTCTTAAACTATAACAACTGGTAATAAGTAATTTTTTTTCAGTTTCCTCCACTGATTCATTTGGACACAAGTTTTGAAAGTATATCTGCATTCTGCTGTCTGAGGATCCTCTTTACCACAGCTAGAGAAGAAAGGATGCTGCAGGATCTTCATCACTCCTCCTAAATACATAGTGAGAGAAATAGAACAAGAATAGAAAATGTATCCAGCTGTCTTCACTCTGTTCTTTTTTTCTTAATTTGTGCTTCTTTTCTAAAGGAAAAAAAAGTCTAAGATTTGACTGTACCTAAAAAATTCCCAAAAAAGTGGTTCTGTATAAAACAGTCTCAGTGACAGAAGAATTCTGATGCAGTTGGGTCTTTTTAAAACCAATGATAAAGTAAAGAAAAGAAAGAAAAACTAAAGGAAATTAAAAAGAAAGAAAAAAAATTAAATTTTTCTTTTTAATTTGGTTATGAATTTGTTTGTATTTAAAACAATTTAAGTCTACTAGCATCTACACTGTAACACTGAATATAACAGGAATTCCCCACTGAAGGCATATGGAAACATTAGAAACCTAAAAAAAGCCTCACCATTTTTAATACTGGGATGATTTTTATTATTTCGACATCTACACAGGTCTCATCCCTAAGGCACTTACATGGTAAATTATCATTAGGCAGAGATGGAAATAAGCTAACATACACTATCAGAACGTATCAGCAATTTCCACACTGGGACCATGATTTTCTGCAGGATAGAGACAGGATAGAAAAGGCTTAAGACATTTGTACTTACATAGCATACCAGCACAAACATTCTCAATATGAACACACACAAGCCCTCAGCAAAACCTGCAGCTCAGTGAGATTTAGATCCAAACTTCATCTAAGTCTACTACTTTTTGATCAAGAGTTTTGGTGTGGATCAGTCACTAAGACTGCTTAAAACAAGCCTGTGCTTTGAAAGGTTTTTCTAGTAACCAGACATAGGGGAATTCAGTGATTTTTTTGTTGTTTTAACTCTGTGTGCATGCATGTTGGTATCCATTCTAATTTTGCAAAAAAAGAACCACATTTTACCACATCTGAAAATGAATACAAAACTATTTGCATAACATCTGCACTGCTTGGAGGGTTGGAAGACTATTAACAATTAGGTCCATGGTCTTTTCACTTGAAATTCAGACTACTACTATAGCTGAGCTAATTTAATATTTAGTTAAAGGAGGTGTTTTTATTTTTCCATAATGATTAATGCTGTACAGAAACCATCACATAAACTATTTTACTTTTAAGAAGGTAGCTCTCAAAATATTATCTATATATATCTTTAAAGTGAAAGAAACTTTGAAGGATACTAATTTAATCTGTTTAATATGTGATTGTTTTCATCTACAGTGTGTGTTTAAATTTGACTGATTTCACGCAGCTGTCATTCTACAGCCTATAATCTGTATGCCTACGATATAAGCATAACCTTTAATGAACAAGATTCACAGGAAAAGTTGCTAATAAAATGCTAGCATAGCAGCACCTGCCAACATCTTTACAATTAGAAGTCTGTGTCAGCATTTCAATTTTAAAGCAACTTCTAATTTAGAGGATCACAACTTGACAGTAAAAATTCTTTCTGTGTTGCAAGTTGACATGCAAGGTCTCAGTTCAAAGCATTTTTATTAATACAGATTTAAATTGGTTTAGATATTATGAAGTTACAGTGAAAAATGAAAGCACTCTGCAGATGTTTTTTCATCGCCACTGTAGCTCAAATGCTTTGAAAGGGAAATCCACAAACATTACAGTTGTTTATGTGTAACTAGGATCAGTGATTGATTTTATTTTTTCTATTAATTTAGTAGTAAGGTCTAAGTTTTAAAACTCCAAAGTGTTACGTTTCTTTCTGTTGTTTTGGGGGTATATATTTATCATTAAGTATAATACATTAATTGTTTAAAATATTTATTTCTGAGTGCATCAATTCACTGCTAAAGCAGACCACGGCAGTACACATGTGAACCTATGGAAGAGAGGTCCCCCCATATTGACATATCATTTACTAATAGCATTTCTATTAACTACAAATTTCCCAAATGTGTATTGACACAATTGTTCCAGCTGAGAAATTACCATGTATTGTGTCAATAAGCTACTTATCATAGTTTCCCATTGCTTTGCACTGACATAGTAACTACTAACTACTGCTCAGACATTGCACTATCTATTGTGGAAAGGAAATAATTTTCAGTTTGTGACAGGGTTAGGATCCACTGAGGGAGATAAATGACAAGGATTTCATTCTGGGTGGCTGTAAGAGGCAAAAATGTCAATAACAGCTAGATCATTTTTGTGACCTTGCTGAGAATATTCCTCTCCACCCTATTTCTAGCCCTTTCATGCTGTTTTCAAAGCCTAGAGGACTGAAAAGCATTGTGAGGAACTCCTGGAGTCCAACAGCTACACGGAATAGTGTGCAAAGGTTCTCATTGCATTCTTTTGTTGCCTGAAAAGGGCAACAGGGAAAGCAAAGAGAATTACCTCTGAGGAAGGTCAGAATACTTTGGGCAACCTGAGGTGCTGGAGGAAGGGTACCTTGCAAGCCACAGCAGCAGGGGAAGCTTCTCAGTCAAAGCCAGCAGCCAGCTCACTGGGCCAGAGCTTGATGCAGAGCTGCTGTTCCTCTGGGGCACACTGCTACACAAACATGTCCATGCAGCAGCTGCTCTGTGGCAGAGAGAACCCACACCTCCCTGCAAATTGGTTGTGCAGTCAAAAAGGCAGCTCCTGAAAATGTTTCCCAAGCATCCCAACGTGTTAAATCCATACACTTCACAACCAAGTTAGCTCTCTTGTGGGCAGGGCAGCCCTTTCCTTGTGGAGACACGTTGCTCCCACGGGTGAACAGTTGTTCCTGCAGGTGGAAACCTTTGTGTCGTGGTTCCAGCAGTGAGTGTCAGAGCTCCAGGTCTGCCAGCAGAGGCAGTGACTTGCACTGCTGTGCCCGCAGCAGGTCCTGGGGATTTCAAGGTCTTGAAACATGTTATGGTGTCTTGTACTAGTCCCTTTAAGTTCAAAAACAGTACCTGTAAACATAGTTTGCTACTGGGCAGTAATTAATGGTTTGCAAATGTGTTGGTAATTAGTTCTAATAAAAGCTATCACAAGTAAGGGAAAGCTGGGGGAACAAAGTTATCACAGAAAGGAGGATGTAGATTAATGAGATGGGCTTATTTTCTAATCCTTCACCTCCATGTGCTATTATCACACCTGAACTGCGTTTGGCTGAAATTATGACAACCGTACTAATACATTAATCACAAATACTCCTGTATCACTCTTCAATGCTCATTATCTTACAGGAGGCTTTTAACTGGCGGCTGTTTTCTCTGTTATTTCTCACAGTGTCTTAAATCTGCCAGAAATCTAGATATTGTAGGTGCCCCTAACTGTAATACAGTGATTTGGTAAAGTCACAATATTTTCCACCATCTTTAAGAGGTCCTAAGTACACACAATAGCTCAGAAGTGTAGGATGTGATCTGTACTCTTTATACACAATTCAGCCAACACCATACCACCCACTATTTCTTCTATTGGTTTGTTGTTTGCATTTAGAAGTCCTTATAACAACAATAAAAACAACAAATAAAAGCAAACAAACAAAACATTAAAAAACCCCACCTGGTCCTCATCTTATATTAAAGAACAAGACTTTACTTCAGTCTTTCCAGAAAAGTAGTTTTTACCTTCTTTATTAATCTTCTTGATTCATCATAATAGCACACTAATGGTCAGAAAATATGCTTGAAATAAATTTGAACTATTACATAATTGTGCAAAGGTGTCCTAATCAAGGCCCTTTCTAATGCACATAATGAAAACCTAAAACAAACTTGAAAATTTTTCTGCTTCTCTTGCAGATTATGACATTTAAGCCTATCAACCAGTGATAGTTCATCCATACTTCATAGAGATTTTCTATCCAGAAAGTTTAGGCCTGTATTTTCTACAAACAGTAAAATAAATACTAGTTATCTATATAATATATTAGAAAACAACTTTGCAGCACCCTCTAGTGACACATAACCAAATCAGAATGTTCTGGAAAATGAAGTGACCAGGGAGACAGGCTTGTTTCTAAGAAAACCACTTTTGACATTACCATGATGGTAGAAGCTTTTCACTTTCACCATTCCAGTCTCATAATGTAAATTACTAAGATCTTAACTCTCCAAGGCACTTATAAACAAAAATGCATTTTCTTGACCAGAAATCGTTTTAGCAAAAGAACTGGACTTACTTTGTGTTTGAAACCACCCTGGTAATATAAAATTATATGTATATGTATATAAAATTGACACCTGTAGAATTCCTAAACCGCGTTTATTCCTTCTGACTTAGATCTGTCATTGTTCAGTGCTTCCTGTCTCAGTGTGTTCCTACAGCATGAAGATGTGACAGCAGACACCTGACAGCTGAAAGATTTGCTTCACTGCATGAAAGTATTTAAGCATGACTTCTGGAGTTTAGTAGAATTTGGCTCCTAAGCACTTAAAATCAGCTAGAGATCAACTTATATCTTAAGTTTATAAATATTTTTTCTCCCCTTGAAACCACTGCAGCCCAGGGGCTAATACAAAATCATGTGTATGAAAATTAGGCTTTATCACTGATTTATATGCAATATTGTAGTAATCCAGTTTAGGAAACAGTACACTTCTTAATGAAGGACAAAGATTCTTAGCATTGGTGGTATTGGTGGGTTTTGATGGGTTTGCTATTGCATTAATGTATGTGTTGCTATAAATTGAAATTAAGGCTCATCTCTTTAAAAGGAAAGCTCTGGATACCATATTGGATAATTCAAATTTTGGGTTATGAGGTTTTGCTTTTTTTTTTTTTCTTCATCAGTAAAAAAGCATACACCACTAATAAATGTCAGAAAAGCTTAAGTGTGTGTGTGTGTGTGCGTGCGTGTGTGTGTGTGTGTGTGTGATTTTTTGCCTTCAGAATTAAACTGCTTAGAAACATTGACAAAGAACTAACTTCCCATTCTGTTAAATGATGCTTTGCCAGTAGGGTATGACACTTCTTTCTTTCCTAAATCTGGATCTATAACACCCAAAGAGGTATAATGATGTGATTTATGTGCATGATGTAGTGGAGACCTTAAAGCAGTTGTGATATTTTTAGTTGTTTTGCTACATTTTGTCCCTTTAGATGTAAGGGAAGGTTAGTAATGCAGTTTTCTCAGAAAAAGAAACATTGATACCTTCCTTCATTTTGTCAGCTCTCTTCTCTAAATAAGGGTTTCCATACTGTTATATACACATAAGAATGACAGTGTAGAAAAAGGACAACTTGTTTGGTGTTGATACACACTAAGATACTCCTGTCTTCCTTCATTTATTAATAATTACTGAGTAAGTTCATCCGTCCTTTCCCTTTCTCACCTAACAACATAATAATTTTAAGAAATATTTTCTTTGTAAAGGTTCCTTTAATTCAGCATTTCTTGCATGATATGTATGTTTACAAACATCACATATATTATTTACTTAAGCAATTATCACGTAGAACAATGAATCACAGATCTTAGAAAAAATATTTTATTCATTATCTCCTGTACCCTCACATACAGTTTTAAACCATCTGTACTATTTATTGGTTTTATGTGTTTTTAAAGTATCCAGACATAAATGATATGTACAGAAAATTATTATCCCTTCTTTAAAAACAAACATCTATGATCTGAAAAATTGCAGCTGTACAGCAAATTTGCAGAAAAAAATATAAAAATAGCATTTCATAGAATAACAAAATAATTTATAGTATTATATACACTGTTGTATATAGTATACAGTTAACTTTAGCTGTCTTGAGAAAAGATAACTAAAAATAAAAAGTCATAAAAGCATTATTTCTAATATATTTATCAAGAGAATAGAAAATAATGGTATGCAATATATATACATGTAGCAGCAGAAGAGATATCTCTTCAAGGAAAAGAGCTACTATTTTTTTCAACAGATTATATTTTCCCTTTGAGGACCTAGAAATAAAGTAAAATGCCCACTTAAACACTTGCCATTTCAGGTTCTGCTGCAAATACTACACATTGACAGTGTTAGAGACTGGTTTCTGTACCCAAATCCAAACTGAATTCATCTAACTCCAACAGATGTGTATTCACAGTATAGAATAAGCCACTACAGAATCAGTCACATCATATGGGTAGGAATGAAACAGGGCATTAATCTTTAAAATTCTTTAGCATACTGACAGATATTGCATCTTACCTATTCTGCATGATCATTATTATATAACCACCTGTTTCTGTCAAAAAAATTCTCATTTCTGATAATTCACTTCAAAAAGCTTTATTTCACCTCATCTGCAGTTAAAATCAGATGTAGGAAGAAAGGTATCCTATTCTATATTTTTCATCAATTTCTTCCTCCATTAAAAGTATAGTTTTTCTAGATGTTTCAATAGTTTATTGAGATGTTGGATGTTGCTTTTGTTTAATTTACCAAAAGAACCTTTTGCAGGAAGACATAGATCCAAATTTTCTTTTAAATGCCTCATCTACAAAGAGTTCAGGGAATGTCAGGTCATCGTTCAATACAGCCAGCATGGCTTCACCATGGGAAAATCCTGCCTGACCAACCTAGTGGCTTTCTACAATGGAATGATTACACTGGTGGACAGGGAAATGGCTACAGGTATCATCTACCCAAGGTCGGTAAGGCCTTTGTGGTAGTAACAGTCTCTCCAAATTGGAGTGAGATAGATTTGATGGGTGAATAAGGAATTGGTAGGACAGCAGCATCCAGAAGGTAGTGGTTGATGGCTCAATGTCCCAATGGATATTGATGACAGATGATGCCCCTCAGGAGTCTGGACTCTGACCAGCGTTATCCAATTAATACTATTCAATTAATCAATGACATAGACAAAGGGATTGAGTGCCTCTGCTCCTTGGTTCCAGTTAGTTTCACGGGCTAACCCCAGCAAACCTTGATGTCCTGGGAGCTTCCTCCCGAGCAGAGGCAAGGCCTGGGGGTTGGGAAGCTCCTCAGCTTGGGGGTGTTGGAAGAAGCGAGCAGGACTCGAGGGTCCTCTCAGAAGAGCAGTCCTCAGAGCAAAGGGTGAAGGAGGATCCCTGAGCCAGCAGTTCCAGGGAAAACAGCTTTAATAACAACGCAATTGCCCTGAAGGGTGCTGCGCTCAGGAGCCTCAAATACAGAGCTTGCACTTCCTTATAAAGGGTGGTCCTTGGGAGAACCAATCTGACCCAGGTAATGAGGTGGATCAAGATGTTAGACATGGGAAAGGACCAAAGGGAATAGGGTATTTAGGGGATTTCCAGAGAGGGGGAAGTGGGTAAGGGAGTGGTCTGGGTGATAGATAGGGAATTCTCTGGAAATAGGTGTTGAGTTATGGGTGATGTGACATGGAAAGGGGCATGGTTTGTTAAAAATGACAGAGGTGTGGGTAGGAATACAGAATTTTCTGGAAAGGTGGAACAAACCATTCAGCATGGTGGGAGGAACAGGACAAAACTGTTATAACTTATTATAGAAATTGGAATAAATTCTCAAATCCACCTCAACAATTGAGGACATCTCCAACAGCTTTGCAAATGATACCACACTGAATGGTCCAGTTAACACACCTG
Organism: Anthoscopus minutus; assembly: GCA_013399455.1. Taxonomy (NCBI): domain Eukaryota; kingdom Metazoa; phylum Chordata; class Aves; order Passeriformes; family Paridae; genus Anthoscopus; species Anthoscopus minutus. The sequence continues at coordinate 16,299 of VWYI01043864.1, forward strand.
GGGAATGGGATGCTATCCTTGGACAAGCTTAAGGTGGGAACCCATAGGAATCTCATAAGGTTTAGCCAAGTACAAGGGTCCAGGCAACCTCCAGTATCGGCACGGGCTGGGGGATGTACAAATCAAAAGCAGCCCTGCCAAGAAGGACTTGGGGGTGCTGGTGGAGTGGAGGATGGACGTGACTTGGCAGTGTGAGCTGGCAGCCCTGAAAGCCAATTGTGTCCTGGCCTGCAGCAAAAGCTGCATGGCCAGCAGGGCAAGGGAGGGGATTCTCCTTCTCTATTCTGCTCTCATTAAGCACCACCTGGAGTGCTATGTCCAGCTCTGAGCTCCTCAGTGTAGGAAGGACACGGACCTGGTAGTTTCTAATTTAGATTTTTTTCCCCACCTTGCACAGTGGTGAGTCAAACACTTTTTATGATTTTTGGGAGTCTATACTTTATTTCAGTGGTTAGTAACAACTTTTTTTCATTTTATTTTCCCTTTTCATGAGTTTAGGTCTTGATATTGCAAGTTTTGTGCCGCTTCTCTTTTCCTCTCATATCACAGGTTAGGTGAATGGTAGAAGTTGTCAGTAGCAGCAAATAATGTAATATTACTTCTGATAAAGTTCTTTGCCATTTCTTTGTAGCTTTGAAGCATCTTCCTTCTTCTGTATAAAACCAGCAAGATTATTTCAAAAGATATTCTGCTTTTATTTTTATATAAAATTTGTGACAATATCATATCCAACCACTTGCTGGACCCTGTTAGATATTCTACAACCAAACATAGACATCTAAAGAATTTTTAAAAATAGATAATGTGCTTGTTTATATTCAGATTTTACTGAAATCACAGAGGAGTTATTCTCGGCTTAAATGCACGTAATTTACTCTTATATATCTAACTCTGACATGAATTCAGGCATAAGGAAAGCACTTTTTATTGCACTCCCAAAGAATATCATTATGGTTGTTTTCCATAACCATACAGAAAATGTTGCTTACCACCTGTGTTGTGGTGTAAACCCCCTCAGATCCCCTGTACATCATGTCTTGTACTCTACATAATACATTTACAGTACTTGCCTTAGAAAAACAAAAAGCATATGATGTCCTTTACCATTCCTTAGTGGGTTACACTTCCAAAGAGTAAAGGCCATGTTGAGCAAAAGCAATGAATTTTTGAGAACAATAAAAGAAAGTTTGGAGAAATTTATTTTGACGACCAAAAAGTTCCTGAAAATGCTCTATGACTAGGATCTCTACAGTTCAGAAAAGAAAAGGAATGTAGGCTTTCATCACTGATACTGGTGACATACCAGCAGACAGGTACAGGTGACACGGTAGTGGGTGTCTCTCATAGGAGATTTTGCCATCTGATCAGCAAGAGCAAGTGGATGAGGCCTTCCAGCAAGTTTGCTTATGTTAGAAAACTGGGAAGAGTGGTTGATAAACCAGAGGATTGTGCTAACCTCAAGGGACATCTCATCTGGCTAGAGAAATGAGCTGACAGAGAAATTTTCGAGGGAAAATGCAAATTTCTATAGCAGAGGAGGAACTCCATGCACCAGTATATGATGGGAATCACCCAGATGGAAAGCAGCTTTGCAGAAAAGGACCTGGGCATCTTGATGGACACCAAGCTGAACATGAGCTGGTGCCATACTTTTGCAGTAAAGAAGGCTAAGGATATCATGGGATGCTTTAGGAGACATGTTGCCGTGTTGACATGTAGGTCAAATAAGGTGATGTTTCACCTCTGCTTTAGCATTGGTGAGGCCACATCCAGAGTGTTCCATAATGCTGGGCTCCTCAGCACTCAAGAGGCTTGGACATACTGGAGAGAGCCTGGCAAAAGGCCACAAAGGCTGTGAGGGGACTGGAGCATCTCTCCTAAGGGGAAAGACTGAGAGAACTGAGGCTGTTCAGCCTGGAGATGAGAAAGCTCAGGGAGATCTCATTAATGCAGATAAACATCTGAAGCAAAGGTATAAAGAAGACAAAGTCAGGTTCTTTTCAGTGTGTTCAGTGACAGGACAAGAGATAGTGAGTGTACTTTGAAACACAGGAGGTTCCCTCTGAACATCATCAAACACTTCTGCAATGTAAGGGTGACCAAGGCCTGGCACAGATTGTCCAGGAAAGTTGTGGAATATCCCTCCTTGGACACATTTAAAATCCAGATGGGCATGGCCCAGGGCAATTAGCTCTGGGTGAACCTGCGGGGAGGTTGTATCAAATGACTTCCAGATATCCTTTCCATTCTTGACCATTCGGTGGTCTTCTGATTGTGTGATCATTGCAGACAGGCATAAATCCTTCTATTAACCTAATCCCCTATTAAAATATGTATCAGTCAGTTGTTAGTCTGTGAGCAATCAGAATCCAAACTACAACTTCTTTTTAATGACACAAAAACCACAAAAAACCAAACCAAACAAACCAAAACACAACAAAAAACACTGAACAGATTGTAGTATTTGATAAGCCTACCATTTCTATAGAATTACTATATTGCTTCAAAGTGATACTATGACAAAAATAAAGTGTGTAATATACATTCACTCACCCTGTTAAATCTGTGATGTACATAATTCCTTAACTTCCCTTAACTATTGATGAATAATAGGGCTTCAAAAATATATTTTAGAGTTATTTGATTTGATGTGAAAACTGATGATAATATAAACTTTGCATTTAGGGGTATTGAATATTTAAACTGGTGAAAAAAAATCAGTTATTTTATAAGAGAGGAATGCAATATTTTCTTGAATTTTTTTAAAGTTAACAAGACTTTCATGTCTGTCATTTTTTTTGTTTTATACTTGGTCTTATTTATGGACTATGAACTCAGCATACAAGGCATTTAGCAAACTTGCATCAAAAATCCCAGAGACTTTAAATTTTTTTCTTGTATTTGTTCTTATTTGAAGTTCCATATTATGCCATTGGAAATATACATACTCAGGATTTTCTCATTAGTTATTTTTATTGTCATCATCTCTGGTAACCTAGAAATTGGATTAAAGTCTGCAGAGATTTTTGCTTCACCTTTCTTAGTTCACTGTGTTTTTTGGCTGACTTGTATTTTTATCTGCATCAAAGGGAGAGAAAAAGAAGAAACATGTTCTTACTTCTTCCATATAACTCATGCATAAGGAAAGGAAATACTTGAATAACAAGCATTCACAGCATCCTCTTCTTCCACTGAATTGTTACTGATGCCTTCCCAAAGACTTTTCAGTGTGGTCTGATTTAAAATGTACTTTGAAGCAGCTTCAAGCTTGTCTTGAGCTAATTATCAAGTAACAACACACTACCATACTTGACAAGTTACACCATTTCTAAGTAAACTAAGGCGCGCTCTCCTGTTTTGTATTTTGATATTTAAACTAATCCTGACCTTAAAGCCAGGAATAAATCTTATGGCCAGCCAACAACTTGCTAAAGCAGCTTCTGGAAAGACACCCAGTCATTTGTCATCTTCATAGTTGATAATATCTCCTGTGAAACAATATCAATTAAAGGCAAGGAAATAAAATATTGTGGTCAGAAAGCCTTTCAGCATTTCAGTGTAATTAAGAAATGAGGGGGGGAAATGTAAATACTAAGGGAAAGTCTGAACCATCTGTCTGTACTTAGAGAAAGGTGAATTACAGCCTTGTAAAATGTAAAGATCTGTTTAGCACCGATGAGAGACAGATTAGCATGCCTATTGGTTTTAGTGGGGTTGCTACAGGAAGTAAGGCTTTAATCAGGAAGAATGAAAGTTGATGGCAAAACATACCCAGTAAGGGCTGTAAAAAATATGACTTTTGCTATGTGATCACATGCCTCATAGAGCCTCCTTTGGGATAAATCTTACAGGATTGATCTTTTGGGATTTGTTATCAATATACTTTTTAATTTTCTTCCTGAAGTTACTTTCTTTTCTGCTTGCAAACAGCAGAATAAATCTGCCTCCTGTAAAGAAACCCCTTTTTCCGTTTAGTTATTCGCTTCACTTACTATTTGACTGATATAAGGTTTATTCACAGACTTTGAGGTCTGGGATTTCAAGTACCAGATTCTGGGGCACTAGAAATAATTACAGGCCAATTCAAAGTGGTGCTCCGATCAAACACATGAAACCATGTGTTTCATAGATACTTCAGCAGCTTTATTATATCTGTAAAATACTGAGGCTGATTTTGATGCAGTTCAAGCACTCAAATGCATTTTAATCTATGCTTTTTCTTTCACAGTACGTAATATATAGAAGTGTAAGGTGCCACTTAACAGTTTGTCTCTCAAAACTTGTTCTTTATGAGGTTACTAGATTTCTCACTTAATTTTTATTTATTTAAATGAATATAACATAACATAAAAAGAGTATGAAATTTTTAGAAGTTCCTAGCATGCTTAAGTAAGGTGCTGAGTCAGACGATATTGATCTAGGGCTTACAAAAGAGTGAAGAGATGGTCCCAACTACTTTCAAAGAGAATATTAGAAATTTTAAACATAAATGAAAATTCACTTTTCTAGGTTTATGCTCCCATTGATGCTGAAGAAACATTACGAGAAAGTAGACAGAGTGTTGCTTTAGCTGTTTGCTTTAATAAAATGTACCTGTGAGATTGCATTTCCCTAATTCTCACAGCTGGCATTAAAATGGATTTAGGTAGCTAGCTGGAGATTTAAAAGCAGCCTTTCAAGTTCACCTTTAAGAAGCTATATTAGCTTTGCCTACTAGCCTGTTTAGTAATGCAGCATACAGCATACCTGGCTTTAGACGGGACTAGAGATCAAATCTAACCTCATAAATCTACCAGTTCATGACTACAGGAAGCTGTCAAAAACTAGATGTTGTTTAATTCTCCAGGGGCTGGTGTACTGCTCTGGATCTCTCTTAAGTGCCCTCCAGCAGTTGATCACCAAAATGTGCAATAGCCTTGGGAAGGACTACACTACCCTTTTGACCCCAGAGGTAATATTTTGATAGGGCTTGACCTTAATAAGACTGCCAGCATAAAAGCCTAACAGTAAGAGCAAAGGAAAACCTTTTCTGAATAGCAAATAGCTGAAGAAAACATTTTCTGCACACTCCATAAATTATTACATTTACCTCTGGCAAGTACATTTAGAGAAAATCGTGTTCTGCATCACATTTTGGAGCACTCAGATTCAACACCAGTTTATAGCCCAAAAAGACTAGCTTTCAAACAAATGCTGGGCAAAATTCTATCACTTTCACTCCATTTAATCTTTATTTGACCAGCAAATCCAACTGAATAATAACGTCTGGATTTCTCCCCCTTTCTCATTTAATCTTTTACATTTATTCTACTGTTTAACTAATTTCATTCCAATTTAGGTCAAAGGATAAGGATTTCAGATGCCTTAGGATGACAGAGTGTAGAGGGGAAATCAGGGGGGATGAGGCAGGAGTGGGGGGGTTGCATCATAATGAGAGTAACTCTTGCCAGTTTTTCTGACAAGATTCTGAATCAGTATTTGTAACCCTTGACCATTTTTAACCTCACTTGACCACTACAAATATAATTTGACAAATCACTTTCTTCTTCCATTCCCGCTACAGCCGTGTGTCACAGGTGATGTATTCTTTCCTTTGAGCTTTACCACTAATACGGTTCCCTGCTGTACCTTGTGGGGAAGTGGTGTCATTTGGGCCACTGGGTCCATAATGAGCTTAATTTCTGCAGGATGCCAGAGAAGTTAAATGGTTTACATAGTGTGAAGAAACAATTAAGCTGCCTAGAAGCTACCTGATGCATAGCAAAATAATAGGCAAGAGGGAGACAGAAGCTTCAGAATGAGGTAGTTTTTCTGTCCAGACAAGTGATGTGAAGTGGCCAATGTGACAATGAAGGGCACATTAGCACATAATTTCGCTGTTTCTAAACTTTTTCAACAACCCTGCTTTTTCAGTGCTGGTTTTTCAATATCACTGTAGTCTAAAAGTATATGGATGTTTATAAGTACATATTATTTCATGCAGATTTACTTAATTTTGTTCTGTAAACTAAATGCAGATTTCACTTTAGATGGAAAAGTTCAAGGAAACTTCTCATGATTTGTAACCTGTGGGGAACACAGCTTAAGAATCATTGTCCTTGAAAACAACTAAGTTACTTCCTGCAATTTCTGTTGCTGATTTAAGAGTAATATTTTCTTCTTTCACTAAAAGCTATGATGTAAAAAGTACAAAGATGAGCTCCAGTTACTTTGACAACTGCTGAAAGACTTCTTATGAGTGAGTTCCACATAAACTTGTATAACTGGTAGAAGTGGAATCTAGATTTTGAAGAATTTCTACTTGCTAAAAGCTCCAGAATTATTTTAGGAGGCTGAATATATTTTCTCCTCACTGAAAAAACAACACAGGGTGTAAATTGTTTATGGATTACATTAAAGCTCGTAAATTATTTCTGCTAATTTTTTCATGTCAAAGAATATTCAGACCATGTCATGCATACTTACATGTGACCCTTCAGATAAGGATTGTGTTTGTTCTGCTTATTGCTCGTGAAAATTACAAGCAAAAGAATGGTGAAATGTCTGCATAATCCTTTTTGTGACTGAGCATAAATCTAGCTTTTCAGAATTTTTATTGATTCCAGTTCCATAATATGTGAGTGTTTCCCAGGCTAATTAGATTAGCATAGTAAGCTCCTAATGGAATCTTTAGCTCTGCTCGCTCAGTCATCTTGTGAAACAAATTGGGGAAGGTTTGTTTGTTTATGTTTTCAGGGAAAATGGTAGCTGTTATTGTGAATGTCATTCTAATTATGGTGGAGAAATTTTGTCAGGATATATGGAGGTGTGAGTAGACTTTGAATTATTCTAATATTTTTTAAAATTCATTGTGCACCAAGATCTTTCTACATCTACTATTCAATTGCCATAAATATATATCCCTTGTACTGTGGTCTGAGTTATCAACAGTGAAGATAGGATGATTCCTAATAAAGCTTCTGGAAAAGGAAGAAAAATTAAGTCTTTTGGAATCTAATTTCTAGTATAGAATCAGGCTTTGTTTTAACAGAGCCTTGAGACAGTAAGAAAGCAATGCATAACTTCCCTTTTCTTACAATAGTGACTGCATTCTAGAACATGGATCATTGTGCAGACGTCCTCATCAGGTACAAAAAATATTTTGTAAAATGCTAGAGTTGTGAAAGACGTCATTTATCAAATGGTTCAATAAGATGAAAAAGTAAGGAAATCTAATTTCACACCTGTTTGTATACTTACCGTCCCAGTGCTTCATCATGAAGTGTTCATCTGAGGAGAAATAGTTCTGAGAGGTTCATTATGGACAACAATCTGGCTACTACCAAGTGGAAAATATGAAGCTGAGTTCTTCCTACTTTTTTTCTCATTAAATGTGGTAATTTCATTTTCTTATGCATACTAGGAAATTTTTTATTGTCCATAATGGTCTTCTTGCTACACTTTCAAATCTGGCTGAAAGTAACAAGAGGGCGCTCGGAAGAAAACTGGTTGACAGATAAGGAAGAAGACAAATAGGAATGGACAAAATTCATGCAAATAGAAAACACAATTACCTAAGACTTATTTTCATAGGAAATCACACAAAGAACCCCAAACTATTCCTACTCAAAACCAATGCTCTCTCATCCTCCAAGCTTGATAACAAAGCAACTACTGAAACTCTGCATCTCTGATGAAAAGAAGCTACCATTTCCAGCTTTGACTGGAAATATATGACCCTGCTTTGGAGAGTTCCAAGTTAAACTGTGTGTGAGACACCTGCTCTTCACAGAAGAGTTTTGCCTGAAACACATCAGCAATTTGGTACAGATAATTCTGCAGATAGGATCACTGATATATAGGATATGATCCATTAAAAAAGATATTTTAAAGTGCTATGAATACTGTTCAAATGCAGACAGACAGCAAATGGAATAACTTGCTGTTTCTCTAAAATCAGCCAGCACATTGTGACTGAGAAAATGAGTGTTATTTTACAGTTTAGAGAACTAAAACTCTGAGAAATTAAATGGCCTAGTTAATGACCACCTGAAGAGCCACTGCGGAAGAGCCTGCATGTCCTCCTGGAAGGACTGTGTGTTCAGCAACATGGAGTGACTAAATTCTGTAATAACATTGGATTATTTAGATTAGTGAGGGAAAAACTCTGGCCATTACCCTAGAAGTCTTGTCTGGATGGACTAAACAAGAAGAGACAAAAATAGCCTCTTACCTGTGGGAATGATCACAGTCAGCATCTGTGGGAGTTTTGACCAAATAATAACCACAGGGAAAAAACATCCAAAATCTTCGGCTGCTGCCACACACCTGACCTCCATAGACCCCCATGGAGATGCCTCTGTCAGGTCTGAGAATAGCCTGATGAGCCAAATAATAGCAAGAGAATTAACAAAACCTATTCCCTGGGATCAGGGATGCGTCTTTGCATATACTCAGGCACGTGTGTGCCTGCGTGTCTAGAGATCAGTGTATAAAACCTCATACAAGGGTCTGAAAGCAAAAAAAAATTGTGTAAGCCACCACTTGTCCTGATCAGTGATTCTGACATGTTTCCTTCACCCTTTCCTGTCACCATTGTGAAGAATAGTAATTTTATCTCTTATGTCTTTAGATGTTCTGAGGAATTCCTTTTTCAGCTAGCGTCTATAGAACTACTTCAGAGACTGGTCTTTGGTGTAGTGTAAGGAGTTGAGATACTGTGCCTCATGCAAGTGCTAGGAAAAGTCAAGAGGTAGCACACATCCCAAGGGCCAAAGGAAAGAGAAGAAAATTTTTATGACTAGAAATTCATCGACTCAACATATGAGTCCAGAAGGAAATATTAACTTCAGGGTAATAACTGACACTGAGATAATTTTTTTATGAATATGTATATATTCTTCTATGTATTTCTGTGACAGTTTTTGCCTTTTCAGGTATCCAACTATAGGAACCCTTAGAATTCAATATGGCTTTTGCTATTTGAAATATTTGGCACAAAGAACATCAGTGACGCCACGTCTCTTGATGCTACCTCATATCTATAAGAAACTTTAGACCTCTAAGAGGGATTTCTTCTTGACATTAATACTACAAGAGAGGATGCTAGTCTGAGTTGTCTGGGGTTGTTGTTGTTGTTTGTTTTTGCTTTGTTTTTTTTGTGTTATAGAAATAAGTCAAATTGCAAACATTACCACTCCCTACAAATCTTCTTTCACTTGAAAATATATGAGGTCTTATAAAATCAGACCTGTATAACATTTAACCATAAGAAGTTTTGAAATAATCTCAGTGTTTTAATGAACTGAGAGCATTGAGATACTTTTTCAGTTATCTGCTTTGTATGTATATTTTTAATATGATAAATTATGATTAGTAAATTCTTCAGGTAACAGTCAACCTTGAAGATTTCTCACTAGACCTTTCTGTGGAAGACTTTACCACAGATAGAGTTCTCTGAATAAAAAAACTCTATTGCAAAATCTACAGAAAAAAATCTCATTAAAGGAAAAAAACCAAAATATAGTTTGAAGGGTCTTAGCAGCCTGGAAAGAAAGATGGTTCCTTTATATCTCCTGGGATGTTGAGACTAATCAGGCAAATGATTATGTGATAATATATATCAACAAGCAAGAGGACATCAGGAAGAACTGAGATGATCAAAGAATGCAAATGTTTTCAGCACAGTTAAAGAGAATTCTCATGCTTGCAAAAGGCAAAATGCAATCTCAAGACACACAGAATAAAATTACAGATGTAGTCATGGTGGCATATCATGAAGGTACACTACCTATAAAGTGAGGTGAGACTGGGAGGTACCTAATGTCTTTAGCAGTCTTTCAGAGTACCTAAATCATTACCCCTGGAAGGTATTTATTTTCACAGAGCAAGGAGAAGTTGTATAGAGGTGCCTGAGAATGATAGAAAAACTTGCAGTAAGTGGAGAGGAAAGGATGTAATTACACATTCATCTACTGTATAATTTCAGTGTGTGTCAGCATCCCCGATGTTATGTGCAGTTCTGGTCCCTTCATCTCAACAAGGATGTAGCAGAATAGGAGAAGAGCTTAGAGACATCAATGAGAAAAATAAAAGTTATGGAACAGATCCTAAACTGAAAAGACTGAATAGACTGTCTTCTAATTTAGGCAAAGAAATGACTTAGGGGTTGTCTGATGGAGCTATATAAATATTGTGGATGGTATTGAGTCAGAAAAGAGAAAATAATTTTTCTTTGTGTCTTATAAAAATAATTTTAGGCCATAATGAAACCAAAAAGTTCTATTTTTGAAAAAAATTAAAATATTCACAGCATATTTCGGTAGAAATTTCACAAGGAGCCACAGGATATTGTGATGCTAAAAATTTGGGAAACAAGGAAAACTTTGGATCAGGAAAGCCAAGAGCTACAGACTGCTGGGTAATTAAACAGGAAAAATATTTTTCTTTATATACTTGTCTTTACCTTTTGCTTTTCTGTGGACAATTGGTGCTAGTGATGGCTAGAAACAGAGCTCTGCATTTTATTCACTGGCTCCATGCAGCCACTCTTAAATGCTTGATTGGTTTGCACCCTTGCCTGTAGGTGATGAGACCTCTGAATTTCCTGCATCTTGGTTTGCACCCTTGCCTTTAGGTGATGAGGCCTCTGAACTTCCTGTATCTAACAAATGTGTCAGACTGGGTAAAGATGCAGCCATAAATTACTTACATTTCTTGTCTCCCCAGAAAGATAAGTCAAATAATATTGGAAAATGCAGTAATGTTTACTCATTTCTGACTTGACAATAAAATGATAATGCATTGTCCATAAAGTTCAATGAAATGCCAACAGCAATAAGATCATTTTAAATTTTGTTTCGCTCTGTGGTCAAGATGATGCAGCAGAACGCAGCATGGAAGAAAAAAGCTTAGGGTTTTTTTCTATTATTACTTCATACACCACTAAATACACATTTATCAAAGGTTTTGTTTCCTAACCTCATGTTTTCTCTGCCAAGGATAAAGCATGCAGATGAAAAATATGTCAGAGAAATTACAAATGGGTGTATAGGCTATGGGGAAATGATGTATGTAATGAATTAAATCTGCAGATTAGATAGAGAATACTAATGAGTTTAAACAATATCAGATCAGGGTACTCAGATTCACCAGAATCACTGAACCAGAGCAGGTTGTGTTCTCTTATTCTTTCTCTCTCTCTTTCTTCTTCCTCTGCAGCCTGAACAGATTAATTGCTGGTTCAGTGCAAGGTTAATAATCACTACCAACTGCCAGATTCACTTAAGAGTTTACAGAAGAGATATTAACAACACACTGATATTGCAGAACTTGGATCTTCTGAGAAGTCGTCTCTGCCAGGAGAAAAGGGAGCTTAGACTCAGAGGGTATTTCATGCAGAAATACATGCACCACAGCAATATAGCTAGTTTACCAAAAAAAAACCCCAAACAACCAACCTCAAACAAAAAAAAACCAATAAAACAAAAAGAAAGATAAACCAAACAAAGAAAAAATAAAAAAAAACACCTAAAAATTATGCCCCTTCCTTGTCCTTACATAACTGAGTTCAGAAATAGGTTTGGAGAGAAAGGGGACTGTAGGGTGACATACAGATTTCATTCTTTATTCTGAAATATTTTAGCAAAGTTATTAATATCCTGAAATATTTCCATGAAGGTATTAATATTGAGTGGCTAATTCTGTGGAGGTACATGAATAAGAAAAGTCATAGGATTCAAGCCGCAGAAACACTTTTCTATGTGTGTGTGCATTCAGATGGGGGGCATAAGAGTAAGGGCTATCATGGACTACTGAAGTGACAGAGAAAACATCCTAAAAAGTAGCACAGCAATAACATTGGGCATAAGATACACTTTTTAATAGGAAAAAAAATCTTGCTTGGGAAGTAATATAGCACATCCCTTAAAATAATTAATTTAGAATCTGGCAGTTCCAAGGATAACCTCCTGCAGTGATTAAGACAGACTTGTGCTTCTTCTAGACACATATCAGGGAATCTGAAACAATTCTCTGGGGGGAAAAGCAAACAAACACATAAACCTTATTGGCTCATGCCTCCTGTTTACAGTAACAACTGCTGGGGTGATGAAGGCTGGTACACCTTTGAACACTAGCACCTTGATTATCTGACTGCAGTTTATTCAAAAGCAAAGAAGACAACAGTCTTTAGCCTACACTACAGTTTCACATACCCACTTCCTTTACTTTCAGCGGGGAGGTGGCCGCTGCACTGGGTCAGCTGGGCAGAAAGTCATGTTGCTTCCTGCTGCGCCATCACTCAGTGTTGCCTGCCTCAGGCATTAGTGGCCATAGCTCCAGCACCAGTCTCTGCTCATCTGTCCCATCTTCAGGGAGTTACCCTGTTTCTAGGAGTCTGTCTCCAGTCAGGAGCTTCATGTTTCTGAAACCAGTTCTGCTCCTTCAGGACTCATGGGTACATCCTGTCAGGGTCCACAGACTTAGATAGATTCAATTTGTTTAAGTATTCCCTGGTCTGATTTTCTTCCACCAAGTGTTCCAGGGTCTTATCCCATGGGAACATATTGAGCAGATCACTGAAGAGACCAAATCTGATCCTCTGAAGCCCAGTGCTGTGATCTTGTTTCTTTGCCCTGCTTTTTGTGAGCAGTCCAGTTGGACACCAGCTCTTCAGGCCCCTGAAAGCCTCACTCTTTTTACTTTAGTAGCCTATGTGCAGAAGGGTAACATATGATGAACCTTCAAATAGGTGATTCTGTCTTGTACCTTTGCATGATGTGACCCTTTTCTTCTTTTTTTTAAATCTGGCTGTTATCAAAATCTACCATCAACCACTCCTGGCCACAGAAGTAGGAGGCTTTGGTTAGGGAATTCAAAAGTTCACCTTTTGCTGACCCCCAGCACACATGCATCCAATTACTAGACACCTGTTAGCACTCATAATTTATTTTTTTTTCCTCTGAAAGCAAATAGCACTACTCCATGAGGGAGACCAGAAAATACACATTATGTCCTGCAGCAACTCTCCATGCTTTCACACCACCACTGAAGACAGACGCTCTGCAGAAAAGGCTCAAAAACCCTTCTATTTTATATATTCACATTATATCTAGATAACTTAAATTCTCCCTAAACCCATGCTCTTAGAGTTTCTTTAGGGTGAGAAAGCTCTACCAGTCTAAAAGCAGCCTAGTTTAGGCAGCTATAAGCTGAATAAAGCCCTTACTCTCACTCCAGCATAAAAGGGAACTGTGCTGCAGAAAAGTCATTTATTTTAAATTACTATAAAGATACACCTCAGCAATGCCTCAAGAGGCTTTATACATTCCCATTTCTCCCATACTTAGGACTATACCTAAAGGCAGCATTTTATCCTGAATCAGGCTTCAACTTGGAATTTAGTAAAAGGTATCTATGCTTCAAGTCTGCCTCCCTTGACTGTCTCCCTCAGAGACTGAGAAATACAGGTCTTTGTTCTTCTGCCTCATCACTGAGGCTTTCACTGAATGAAAGCCATCATTGAGTGACCAATGAGTCACTGTCTCAGTCAACACCACAGAATTTTTGTGCTTCAATTCCGCCTAACATTAGATGCAGTGATGTGGAAAATAACTACAAAAAAACCCCAAAAAACCCAAACCTTTAAAAAGGTGGCATTTTTCTTAAGTTACTTTCTTAAGTTTCTTCTAAAGCAGAATCTGACTCAGAGAACTAGATCATAACATTTGGCCTTTCAATATTATGCTCTTCAGTTCCTAACTTTTCAGCAAGGGATTTCTTTTTGTCCTAACAATTTAAAACAGAGTAAATGCAGGGATCAAATCATGCCATGCCTAGTTTCATAACTGTCTGTTGAAGTCTGATTCCAGAGAAATTATTGATTTTTTTGTTGCTATATTAATATATGAATCTGAGAAAACAAATCAAAAAACTTAGAATTTTTCAAATTGATATTTTCTGACTGTCTCTCCAGATGAGCATGCAACATGCATGTATACCGCTTTACCTATTTGTTATTCAGTGACGTATTTTTATCAAACCATCATAGGCCACTGTTCACAAGCAGTTAAAACACTAATAATCATCAAACAGTGTTTCTTTCTGAGTTTCTAGCAGAACTTGCTTCCCTAGATACAGTAGCTCTGAATACCTCGGAGAGTTTGGGTTTCATGAATGCAAAGCCATCAGTTGCTCCCATACATACCATACCTCATTTTCCTCTGGGAAATACAGTCAGCCTTGACTCCTCTAATACAAGCCAGAAGAAAATAGCAGATCTATCTTTGACATGTCACATGGGAAAAAACTGCTTTTCTGAAAGAATCTGCTTTTCTGACTCTGCTATGTGACACACTGCTGCATTTCTATCCGTCTTTGAGTATAAAAGGCGACATTTTGGAATTGTTCCAACAGATACGTTTTTAAGACTGAAAGTCCACTGTATCCACTTGAGTAACCAGTACCCATTTGGTGGGTTAGATAAATAGTACAAGCTTGCTTTTTCAATATCTAATATAAATAATAAGCAGTGAAGGAAGTGTATTCAGAGTTCAACAGAGGTTTGATAAAAAATAATGAATTATCTCACAAAGAGTTAAACATCCTCCTGAGGAATCTAATTTAGGATTGAAATTGGCCTGGATCTCTACGTGGTCTGTGAATATAAGTAAACATCTTCAATCCCTATAAGATTTGAATCACCTTCTACGCAAGGTGATTCATCTTTTAATTGATCATAGAGCATGCTTATTGTGGCTATGTTTCTTACTGAAGCATCTCAAGAGCATACAATTAAATCATAACTGCAAAAACTCAAGTCCAAATTCTATTTAAGTAAGCATTTCACACCTATGCAGGTTTGGGGTCTTTGAGAAATTGTACACTGGGATTCTTCTTTGGAAAATCCTTCCTCATATTTTTTCATGCGCCACTAAATCTTGGGGTTCTTTATTATTTTGCATTTCTTTACAAATAAAAAGAAGATAAGAGATGAATCTGCAATTTCTTGTTTGTATGTGTATTCTGTGTATTCAAGAGTCATATCTTTCACATAATCATGTGAAAGATACATTTACAGTAAGACCTGAATGAAATTAATGTAAGTTTCTAGAATGCTTGTCAATGTAACACCACCATCCTGTTAAATATACTTTGTTGGAAGGAAAATTTACATTTCCTCAGAAAACTGGAAAGGTGAAAAATATTAAAAACTTATTTGCAATATATATTAAATCCAGACAGCCAGAGGAGCTACTTGTTTTGCACTGTTTGTGTGTCTTGAACAATGTCTAATTTTGACATATCTCAAACATTACTATTAAAATGAACAATGCTTAATTTTGACAAATCTCAAGCATTACTATTAAAATTACTATTTACAGTTTCTGCAAATTTTTACTGGCAGAAAGACAAAGTTCAAAACTCAAATTTTAACTTTTCCATCTTTCCCTTCTCTCTCCATGTATTTGTAAAAGTCACAAGGGAGTCAAACACAATTTTCTTGTGCTTCTCTCTCATTCCTCTCTCATTTCATATATTTTCCACCCAATGCTGGGGTTTAATACTGTGCACTTGCTCCAGGGTGAGTAGATGAACTATGATACATTGACTTGCAAAGATTTATTAAAAACAGAGAATGCAGAGTTGTGTGAAGAAAAGGATACAAAGTTCTAAAATCATAATCAAATCATATGACATAATGTGGTTTTCAGAATACTTTCTCTGTAATTTGTAGAGTAACTTTTTTGTTTTATGAGCAGATTATCAGTAGTGTTGAAAAGGCATACTTCAATATAGATTGTTCTCTCCATATATACAATTATACATTAGACATAAAACTAACAGAGCATTTGTACCGGAACCAATCACTTTTTGTTGTTTATATTACTTTATTTTCTTATTTCTGAGTTCTTATTCTGTTGAATAGTGACACTTTGAACAGAATTATTACAAAAAATTATGAGTGCCTGCATTAACAATAAAGAACTTGAACATAAACCAAGATACAATTTATGCCTTGATCCTGCAAGCATTTATCCATAAGATGAATTAAGATCTGTACATAAGACTGACTTGGATGGCTGTTGACTTTACTGTCATCTCTTTGATTTTCCAAGCAATATGAAAATTTCATACCCCAACAGTGAAAACTAAGAATAGAGCAGTCAGATACCAAATCAAGCCATTAAAAAAATACATCATGTATATATGTGTGTGTGTGTGTGTGTGTGTTTAAAATAAAGATCATTTAAGGTTTATTCTGATGAAGCCTGAGCACCATAGACTGTCATAGAAAAATAATCAGACAGCAATTTTCAGATCAGGTGCACTCTGGGTTTAGTATATATCTCTTTTTTCTAATCACTGTCATTGATTACTCATCTGACTGAGTAATCAATAATGACTGAAGAAAGATTTCTTAGGCTTTGATCAAGAAAGTGGAAAAAACCAGCCAACCAAACCTCATTTGGTCAGGAAAAATACTTATTTACCAATGATTGCAGTGAAAATACTGTAAACACTTTCTTTAATCATATTCTCAAAAGGAAATTGAGCTGCTGCTCTTGTTTTAAACTAATTGTAATTGCCAGGTGCCAAAATATTATAACCAATATCGGTTAAAATATGAGAAAATTTAGACTTTAAAATCCAGATATTTCTACACTGGACCCGTTTGTGGGTGCCCTATTTGTACAGCTATGCCACTGTTGGAAAAATAAACTCCTGGTCCATCTGCCGCATCCATGTCTCTCCAGAGCTGAAACAAGGATGTAATGTACTTGAATAGAAGCATTCAATTGGGATCCCAATGAAAATGGCTTACTGATTGGAGTGCCTGGAATTCCATCTCCAGCCTTTGGGCTTGTCCTGCTGCCACTGGCACCAAAGTGGTAGGATTGGGATGAACTGAGGTTCCCCTCCTCCAGAAACTTTAAAGCCCTCTTCACCAGCTGGACAAGCCTGTTACTGAGTGTGCTGCACCAAACTGAGGCTGTTCTTCCCCTTCTCTTACAGACAGAGGCCATCAGCCCCGGGTTTGTTGATTTGCCTGTGCTTGCATACTCTGACTTTTCTTTCCACATCAACAAAATCTGAAAAAACGTGTTTTAAACAGAAATGTGAAGGGGTGGTGGGAGGTGTTTAGTGGTACCAAGAGGGGAAAGGATGGACAATGGTAGATTTGCCATTAAACTTTGCACTAGTATGGTTTTATTACTTTAACCTAACTTTTTTGTTAATTATTCATCAAATTATGCATATTTTAGTGTGTTCCGAGCAGAAATCTAGATTTTAAAATCACATTGAACCTTATATATTGAATAATTGTAAGTGCTTTCATCTGTGGCATTTGAAAGTGTTGATTTATTTAGGAGTTTCTGTACAGAATTTATGTAGAACTAATAACATCTAATAATAACCTGGTAGTTGGTGAGTACTACTGTCCCAGTGACAAAACCACTGGATTTAGATTGATAAAGTAAAATTTAAAAAAATAAGTTCAGCAATTCCTCCATTGCCATCATCCACTCCTGAATGTGTTCCTACTGAGTTTGTAATTGCAAAGTGTGGCAGATGTTGCTCTACTGAATGCAAGTTTCTTATTTATACTACATAAAATGTGCAATTTCAGGTCAGTTACTCAGATCTCAACTGAGCCGGATTTCTAAACATGTGCTTAACCTCAAAGTGACTTAGAACAATAAAATGAGGAACTAGAGGTGGCAAGGCACTTGAGTGAACTGGGGCCTCAGAAGGAGCTACAATTCCGCACAAGTAGCACAATGTATTAGGGCTGCTTATGTGATCCAGACTGGGAGGCACATCTCCTGTATAATTTTCCATAGGAATATAATTCTGCCTATGAATATGTACAAGCAAGTGATTACCCAGATCAGAGAAGCAAAACTGAACAACAGCCCCTCTTTCAATGACAATATGTGAAATCTGTGGATGGAGAATGGTCATTACAGCTGCTAATAAATAATGATCCAGTGATACCACACAGCTATACAGTGTAAGTGTACATTGTATTTTGTTATATATATCGTTTCATCCACAAGGAGTTAGTTCATTGTATTTCTCATCTATGATAGATCTGTGATAAACAACCTTAGTAATGTATTCTGACAGGATATTTTATTTTTGCTGCTTTTGTTGGATTTATTTATTTACAACTTTTTATTTTTGAGAACCCTTTCTACTGAACCCATTGTAGCAGTTATCATGCTGGGACTTTTAGAAAAGATCTCTCTTCAAAATGCCTAGAGTGCAGTGTCTTCCATGCAACTGTAGTTTTCTAGCTCACTCTGTTAAATTTTTCAATTATACTTTTTCTTAGTGCCACATTAAATATGAGGCTCTTTATTAGGACTAAATACTAAGTATTTGAAATTTATTTTCATTTTGAAGAAGGTTGCATAGTTGACTTGCCAAGCAACAATTTTCAGTCTATAAATATTTTTCATTCAAAAACATGAAAACCTTTGTCATAATTTATTACTCTTTTGACAATAAATTGAAACATATTAACAGAAAGTCCCTATATAAAATGCTCTGCAGTTTAGTGAATAGCAAACTCTCTTGCTATAATGAAATTCCTAATGGCTCTGTACAAGTGTGACAAAGTTGATATTCCATCTCCTGAGTTGCTGCTATCATGCTAGGTGTTTACACAAAAGTTTGCAGTATCTCCACAGCCTTTTAAAAATAACACATTGTTATTTTTAAATAGATACACTAGCTGATAAGCCCACGATGAACTTTCAGAATTAGCTTTTAGGTTTTAAGGCATATGCATGTGTATTTATATGCTAAGTGTAAGAAGAGTAAATATAAGGGTCTTCCCTTTATTATTCCTATATAGTATTTTTTGTGTATTTTTCCTTTATTATTCTTATATAGGATTTTTTGTGCATTTCTTTATTTTTATTGCATATTATCATATTTTATTCTATTTTCTCTGAATTTTTTATACATAGACATGGAGGACTTAAGAAACAACTATTAAACAGCAAAATAATGAATAGCATAGGGTAGGATACATGGATTTTAATGTAATCTTGTAAAAGAAGCACACTATGCACATTGAACATATATTGAGCATTTAACATAAAAACATTAATTTAAAAAGCTACAGGAAATCTTCTGCTTTAAACATTATCAACAAGTCAGTATATGGAGCCAGAGATTCAAATCTCATGAAAAAAACTCTTTTCACATAGCTCCTTTAAGTCCTCATGATTTTCTTCCATTTCTCTTCCCAGCTATAATAGATTTTGCTTCCATCATTCATCCAGGGCAAATGCATTATTAGAAGATTGTCTGAAGTTAATATTTCTCTTATTTAAAGCCTTTTACTCTATTTTATTCCCTACATTCCCTTCACAGCTCCATGAGTATGTGACAGTATCAGCCAACCATTCAAAATGTTAGAATTGAATACTTTAATTTTTTATGTTTAATAGTATTTAATTTAAGAAAATAAAATATTAAATTTCACATTTGCTATTAAATCTTTTAACACTGTTGCATTCATAAGCCTTATAGATTATAGGTATTCACTAAAGCAACAAGCCTGGAATTAGTTTCTGATCCTAAGCCAAGTGGCATAGGATCATCCACAATATACAACACTCAGTACCGAGTCTTCATTGAACCCCATATAATGTCCATCCATCCCTGTATCATCTTGTGTGTGTCCAATTCAAAACACATAAAATAAGCCTGGTTGTGTTGCACAGTTGCAGAATACTGTTTTCATAGCACTGAACGGAGAGGGTGAGCTATGGTTGATGAAGTATCACATCAAAGAGTCTGAACAAGTAAAGTTTCCCAGGTAATGGAAGAACTTGTGGGAAATTATCTTATACAGTCCGTTTAAAATAATGTATTTGTAGTGATTGCTGCTGCATAATCCCCCCTGAAAAATCTCTGGTATTTTTTCTATGGTACAATTGCTGAGAACCAGTCCTTGCTCAGAAAGTTTATTTAAAACAGGTTTAAGGTACTGCTTTTCCCTGAGGTGAGCACAAAGGAGAACCTGATAAAATTTCCCAGAAGGTTAAAACCCAAACTTTACTGGCAAGCTTTAGAAGATCAGGAATTGGGCAAAAGTTAAAACAAGCATTCAATCAAAATAAAGCTTTCAA
>VWYI01043865.1:0-34408 GCA_013399455.1 Anthoscopus minutus
AGATAACTGTCTCTAAAACCGGGACACAATCTGAGGCTCTGATATGAAATAGAACACAATTTTAAATGCCTCACAAATGAAATTGCATTGGCAGTAGGTTAAATCACTACATTTCATCTACTGGACTAGTTATTTGCAAGGCATCTGTTACCACTACTTAACTAGAAAGTTTTATGTTATTTTACTTTTTTCCTTTATCATCCTGAAGTATACTCCCATGTATGTTATGATCTTTCAAAGAGGAGATGGACACAGTTCACTGTGTGAATTTAAAAGACGTTGACTATGTGGGGATCAAAAGTAAAGTGTTAATGCTCCTCTTTACTGTCCTGGGGTGACTATGGGGAAAGAACCTCCCAACCACACCCATTCTTTTCTTAGCATTGAGATTTCTGTGAAGTAAAAATAGATGTGGAACTTCCTAGCTGATTAGTAGCAACTAGTTCTGCCAAGTCTTTCAATGACAGGAAACTAAATAAAGACATTTCTAGGAGAAAATAGTTTTAAAACACATTCAGTTATAAAAGTATGTATTTTTTGTGCACAATATATAGTTTAACAATCAAAAGCAGAAACTGTAAACCTTCATTCTTAATAGGATTCAGACATACAAAGATGTACAAGAGTTGATTTCATACCACAGATATGGAAATAAAGCATATGTTCTATAAACAACAGTAAGACATCCAAGAAGCAAACTTTTTGACTAATGTAAAGGCACCAACTCCCTCACAGATTTAGCTCTTACGGCATCAGAAAATAGTATTGGTACTCTGATAGTCCTCAAGAGTCTCAGAAATTATTTCCCTGTGTGGTATTCATTACAAGATTACAATTTTGATACACCAATCACAGAATTTTATCAGCCAACATGCTTATTTATTGTGAGAGTTTAGGCAAGTCAAGAACAAGGACTTGCAATGGCAAGGGAGAAAAGTTCCGATGTTTGAATATCCAAATGCTACAGAGCAGGCTTGTACTGTGTAAGCAGAATAAGGTAACCAGTCTTCTGTTCCAGGAGACAATCATAATTAAATAACATATACTTTGCTTTCACAACTAGCAGCAAATATTCCTTAAGTTATTTTGAAGTTTTTAAGAGGGGAAAAAAGGGCATACAAAGTCCTTTTGCAGGTGGCTGCTCGAAGTTTACAATGCAATGTTCTTGAAAGTACTTCTTTGCTACTTGCATTTTTAAGCACATAATCTTCATTTACTGGTTGGGTAGCTAGCGAACTTTTGAAATTCATTAGCATTTCAACAATTACCGGAAGCTAGACAGAAGCCAACCCACACTACTTAAGTATCTAGTCCCCTAAAAATGACTTTACCTTACTCACATAAGGCAAACTGCCACTGGCCTATTTTTACATGCAGCTGCCCCCAGCCTTTGGTCAGTTGTTCAGGGGTTTTATTTGGTTGGGTTTTTGTTTGGTGGGGTTTTTGGTTTTTTTTGTTGTTTTTTTTGTGCGAGTGTTTGTTGGTTTTGGTTCTTTTTTCTTTAAATATCAGTTATCCTGGAAGCCAACTGAAAATATACTGATAACACTGACTGTATTTCTACTAAAAAGAGAACAGAACATTTAAACACTGTCTTGTATTTGGATGGATTAGTGTCATCTCTGACTCTGGGATTCAATATTAGTGTTACAGGGTAGTTGTGGACTGTCCTTCAAAAAAGCACCCCATAATGCTATTAGTTTAAATTATTCATCCAATCAATTTGGTTTGAAGATTTTTGCCATC
This sequence comes from Anthoscopus minutus, assembly GCA_013399455.1. Taxonomy (NCBI): domain Eukaryota; kingdom Metazoa; phylum Chordata; class Aves; order Passeriformes; family Paridae; genus Anthoscopus; species Anthoscopus minutus. Next base: position 1,747 of record VWYI01043865.1, read on the forward strand.
CAACACTGAGTATCACAGGTTAGTCCAAAGCATAATTTTCAACCTTAAAACAGGCATAATATATTGCTGGGTTGAGTTAAAATAATCTAAGTTACTTGCAATTTAATTACTATCAAGATTTTCAGAAAATCTTTTTATATTACAGTGAAACCAAACCTTTTTTCTTCACAGGAGAGTGCTTTACCTCATTTGGTAAGAAACTCTTCTATTCTGCAATAGAGTAAGAACATTTTATTTGCAAGCAACTTGGATATGTAATATTTCCAATTGCAAGTCCCAAAGTCTGCAATAATAAACCAGTCAGGAATCTATTTAGAACTAGTTTATTTAGAACTAGCATACAGTTCATAAATAACTACTGCTTCCCCCAGACTTGTGACAAAGAAGTTTCACAATAAGCTTCCTCTGGTTTTTGTAGGTTTAAGAAGCACCCCCAAAGTCACTGCTGAGAGCAAATTCTGCACCAGATCTCAGTCTATTTTGCACTGGAGAAAGGCATTAACTGAACTCCAGTGAAAACTGGCCAGAAGAGAATAAGATATGGGATGCAAGCAAACTGCATGCTTTTCTACTCAGGTTCTTCCAGTTCAGCTGCATCATTCAAACACTTAAAAGTTAACTTGAGATGTGGGGTGTAAAATTTTCCATCAAATAAATACCTTGGGGAGATCTTGGGTTTTATAGTCTTCTACTTGTGTGCATGGGGTTTAGATCAGATATATATATATATACACACACAACAAATATCACAACAATGCAGCATGATTAGTCATGGCATCCAAACCAATGTCAATTTACAGTAAAGAAATGGAAACCTGTATATCCCTCTGGTTACCATTGCCTTAAAGTTCGTGTGGTTAGGAAGTGTTTTAAAACCCTCAACCCACAAGTAGTAAGTAATGGGCTTCTTTAGTTCTGCGATGCACAAATTCAACTCCAAACCAATCGTGTGGTTTGGATTGTAAAATTATGGTTAGATGCTAGAGATACAAATCAGACAACGTTCACATAGTCCCTATTTTAGTGAAGACACTCAACTTATGAGGTATTTCAAACAGTGCAAAGTGCCCTCTCCAACTTTCCACAACTGTGAATTCAGGTTACCCTACTTGTTCAACTTAAATAAAGGACTGAATTTTCGGTGCAGGAAAATAACATTTAGAAAAAATAATAAAAAGAAACTAGGAAGAGGAATAAACATGCAAGAAGTTTCTCAAAGCCCTAACACTTTTAGCCCTGAGCAGTTTAAAGAAAATGAAGGCAGATGAGTAGAAGGAAGTTGGTGCTTTCTTGGAGTCAAGGCCATGTTTACATGAAGCAATAAAAGAAAACTAATCCCTACAGAAGGGGTACTGCTTCATTTTTACCAGCCCCTCTTATTACAGAATAGAATTTTCACAGATCCATGAATATGGTGGCTTGCAGCTGGAGAGGCTGTCATTGAACAATGACAGCAGGCTTTAATTTTCAATTAGTTTCTTGGCTCTGATGTTCGCTTGCTCAATACGTTCCCTGTTTGTATCTGCCTGAAAGAGAGAAATTCATAGGTCATTTGCAGACTTGATGCAAAACAATTTAAAAATTCAAACTGACAAACTTCTGAATTGCAAGGTATCATCACTGATAGAGAGAAGGGGAGCAACTTCTATATGCTGGAAGTAATTTTTTTTTCCCTCCTAGACAGCATACACTGTCAGATGAAGTCAGACTTATTTTGCTTAGTGGAAATCCATCATTTTCATTCTCTTCCCCTCCAATGTCCTAGTACTGTAACAATATGTGATTTGTAATAGCAAGCTTTAGACTTTGTTATTGTTTAATTTACTATAATAAAGCATCAAAAGTCAGGTCACAGTATCTAGGTTGAACAAGTGTCAAAATATAGTTTTACTGAAAGGTATGATAAGGAGTTTATAAGTAATTCCCCAATTATGCAGTGTGCTCTGGGGAATGTGCAGGAAGTGTAATAAGTACAAAATCAGCCTCTGCCCTCACTGTGAGTAGAACTACTAAGAAGCTCAACCTGTGTCTAGTATTAGCCATTTCACACCTTTGTCTTGCAATGTTTCTTTCAGAGCACACTTGCAGTTCAAGTTCTTCCCTCCTGTTCCCTCCTTCCTGCTTTTCAGGTTAAGGGGAAGGACAAAAACCTACTACAGAAAAGGGAGACTCAAATCTGTTAACAAAACTTAGGAAACACAAATCTAGTTACTAGATCATCTTCTAAGAAAAATCCAGTAATGTAAGTTTCATTATGAGTTTTTTCAGACAAGGAGTCCTGCATAATACTATCAAAAGTCACCCAGTCAAGCCTATTTTCCAGGTGAGGCAGAATTAAAAAAAAAATAGAAATATTAATTCTATTCTGAAGTTAAGCTTAATACTACTCTTTGTCTCTTTATGTGATACTGTTGTTTGGAGACTTAGAGACAACATTTGGTTTGGTTTCCATACTGTTTGCTGATTTAAGATGTTATCAGCATAAAAGGATTAATTTGAATATCCTGAAGTTGCCAGTCTCAAAGCCAGGAATTTCATTTTATTCTGGTCTGCAAAGCAATTCTAACTTGTATACACCATATTTTAATAATTTGTAAGACTTGATTAGCAAGATTTATTTAAATCACTAAACCAAAAGAGCATCAGGCCAAAACAAATGTTTGACTCTACTAGAAACACTATTACTAAAAACAGTAATTCCCACTTACAATTTATTTGACCAGGAAGTTCTCAGTCTATAAGAATTCACACCTCATTTTAAACTCCAAGAATTTTTTTAGTGTACTTTAAACTGATTTTTTTTTAATACATTAATCAGTTGTGCAGTTCCAGGGAACAGTTAAGGCATCCTCCATATAATCATGTTGATTTGCCTAATTAATACCACAATCCCTTAATTACTAGACAAAACTGAGATGCTGACACAGGTGCAATCAGTATTTTTGCCAAACTAGAGGAATTCCATTCCTCTTGCTTTTAATTCTACTGCACATTTCAGTGAGATTTCCCATTTGTCTTGATATAATAATTTCACAGAAATTGGCGTTCACACCTACTTTTTAAATCTTTAATATACACTAGTCATTAAAGGCTTTCCTTCCTTTCTCAACCTAGATGCCTATAAAATAACTTCTATTAATTTCAGAATATGGACATTTCTAAAATAGACTTGGCATTCTATTAAGCTGCCCTTTCAAATAAACCTCCATAAAATGTATTATATATGCTTAATCTGTTTGGAGAAACTAACACTTAAGTAATAAAAGTATATTTAAAAAAAGGAAGTTATTATGACTAACTTCATATGCAGACCATTTCCCTGTGCACCTACACACTCCATTGTTCCAAAGTGTCCCAAGCTCCAATATTAATTCACCCACAATAATTAGGGCAATGCGTTACTTGTGTTTTACTTTACATCCATTATGGTGACTTTTTAGGAATTCCAGAAGAGCTTTGCTATTGTTAAAAATACCTATTCCCTACCATAAGAAAAAAAAATTTCCTGCGAACAACAACCCCCCAGGTATACCTCCAGTAAATGTTTGTAGTTTTGATCCCATGAAGTTTATTAGTTTTTAGATTAACTAGTATTCTGTGCTGTATATTTAGGTTTCCTGACACTCAAGCATTTCATTTTTAAGCTATATACCCTCTATGTATCAAGGTATATCTCTTGTTCAAATCACTGCAACCTGGAGGATGGCATAACCTTACCACATGTTTACAGCAAATACAGTGAGCACACTCCTAATAACCTCTCAGTTACAGCCTCTGAATTGAAAGCAGAGAACACCTTTGACACTTACTTTTACATTTATCCGATCTATTTGCTTATTCTGGGCATCAATCTCATTGCCCATATCCAAAGCCATGTTTTTCAAATTCCCAAGAATGTTTCCAACTTGAGCAAGATTTTCATCCATTTCATCTTCTCTAGCATCATTGGTTATCCTGTTCAAATAATTAAGACGACATTTCAAGAATCAAAAACTTTTTATCTAGATGAGATTTACTCTAGTAGAACTTGTTTGTTTGTTGCACTATGCATTAAAACCAATGCACTATGCATTTTCCCCTTTTAAAACCTCCAGTATTTCAAGCAAGCATTCACAAAAAACAGAGTGCTAAGCTAGCCACTACTACAAAAATAGCCTCAAAAATTAAAACAGTTACCAGAAGTTTAAGACATTAATTTCTCTCACATGTACTTTTTGACAGTCATAGGCCTTGATATTTTCAATAGTCCCCTCAATAACTGAGTACTAAGCCTTATAGTTCTCACATTCAGAAACAGACTGACAATACCATAACTACGTAAAAAACCCAGAAGTGTAAAATGAGCATTACAATACTGAAGGTGTCAGTGTCTGCCATCTCCTCTCCAAGAAGCAACAATTCTTCCAAACAATAGTAAAAAGTTTTCTATTTAGCAACTTGACCTAAAATGCATCTGAAAGAAGCTGACAACGACTAATATGATTTGTGCATCTGAGATTGAGGAATATGAACAGGCAAACCTTGTAATATATCCACCACTTGGTCCTCCAGAAGTCTGAGGCTGCTGCCGGTTTATACTTCTTGGTTGCATGGATATCACATGCTCTGATGAGTTCTCTGTTCCATCTCCCCAGGTTGCTCTGTATGCTTTGCTGGCCTCAAAGTTCTTTGTCCTGCCCCATAAAAACAAAAAATCTGACCCACTACATCAGAAAATATGGCTTCCTGTCTGAAATTCAGTATTAATCTAGAATTTTCAGAAACATTTGTCTTGTGCCCAAAAGAGATTAAATTTTGTACAGATAAAACTTTGTATAATGAAAGTTCTTGAATCTTGATAGTACAAACACAACTGAGTTACTCTAAGGACAGTAATTAACTTGGTCTTAAGCTTTAATACAAGAACAGTAATTTGCTTAAAGCAATACTTTACCAGAGGACAGAAGCTTATGACTGTCACAGGAAAGCTTACCCTGTCATAGAGCTGCATAATAAGAATTAATCCAGAGTCAAGATTAGTTACCTTTCTGGAAGAAATGAGGATGAATGCAAAAACTCCCTCAAACAAATACCTATACTATGCAAGAAAACCATTAACTGCTACTGATTTTTTATTAAACATTAAAAAAATTACTTGGCAACAGAAAAAGTTAATGTTTCTCATGTTAACTTTGATTATGAACTAGCAGTAATCATGTTTAAGGAGCTCTTTCATTCTGCAATTCAATTATACTAATTCCATTAAATTAATAAACCAACTTACCATTATACTTTTTCCATTTAATTCATAGGAGAAAAAAAAATAAAGAACACACACTGACACAAAGCAATGTCAAGAATCACAGAGCCACAAAAGCAAGAGGGGAAGAAAACGTAACAAAACAAACTTATCTAAATTGGGGTCTGTTCTCATGAATCCGAAAGAACTTATTTTGAAAATACTCTCATGTTCACCTTGTTCTATGGCATTTCAGGTTTAAGCTAGACAATCCAGACAGTGCCATTTTTCTGATTCTCTAGACACTTGTGAAGGGAAATCTGTAGTGTCTCTCAGTACATTAACTTTGCAATCACAGGCAGTCAATTTCTAGAGATGTGGTGCCTTTCAGTAACCTGCACATTTTAAGTTTGAAGAGTTGTGAAATTAGCTGTAATGAACAGGTATTCCTCCTCATTCTCCTGGTGTTTATGTATTCAATATGGGAAATTATGTCTCATAGGTCAGACCCTGCAAGAAGTAATCTAGAACGAATATGTCAAGGGGAAAAAAATAGAGTAATTTCTCAGTTCATAATGGAAATGTTGCACCCAACAAAAGCCTGAAGAAGCCTAGTCAATTCTAGCTCCTTGTACATACATAGGCCTAAAGATCTCTAAGTTTACTGCAACTAGATTGAGTGTTAAATTTTAATCTCATTTATACTAGAGCCATAACCAGAAGAGATCTTTGTATAATTTGCTTCTGGAGAAGCAAAGCCTTCAGTGCCAGAGGCAGCTGTGAGGATTTTATTAACAAAAAACAAGTGACCTGAAGACTAGTTGTACATGTGAAGTAGACAGCCAGAAAAAGAATTATTGTTCAAAGTAAGCACAGTTAAGAAGAAAACTTCTCACCACCTGTTTTTAAGAGCTGTTTTTCAAATTACTATACATTCACATTTCTCAAGTTTCATTTCTGCAAAACTAAGGCAATTTACACAACTTGTCAAACCAGCAATGGCTCAAGCAGTTGTTCACTGTTTCCACAGCTAATAACACCCTCTGTAGTAATGGACACTTTCTACTCACATCACTATTACAAAACATCACAGTCACAAGGAGACCTGCATGCAGACAGACATCATGCACGTGGCAAGCACAAATGCAATGGAAACATCATTTCAGACAGCTGGTTAAATATGCATCTGCACTACTAACACTGACCTTGTCCTAAAATCCACTTTCACCAGTTTAAGTGAATACAGCTTCTTATCCTAGTCTTCATTTTTAGAAAGCAAGCATCAGTGTTAGGAGAGAATGGAGAAGAAAGCGTAGTAAAGATCAACAAAAAGGTAAATTGTTATTAGTACACAGATTGTATAACAGAATTGCCAGTATTTTGTGCTTTCACAAAGCTATTACAAGTAATCTAAGCCTAGGAGAAATTTAAAAAAAAACCCAAATAATTCATGAAGTGTTCCAATTTAGCTCATTTAGCCTTATGTTTTTATGAAAAATACAAAAAGCCATGGAGGTAACTGGTTGACAAATAAATCTGACATTGGCAAAATCGTTGGTTTACTAGTAGATATATGAAAGACACACACTCTTCTGCTCTCTACTTACCCATTTTTTTGTGTACATTACTGTCCAGTTTGGCATACAACTATTTCTGTTCTTGTTATCTGTGTACTTGGAGTGCCACAAGAGTTCACGAATTCTAAGCCTGCTCAGTGTCAATTAGTTTCTTAGCTTCAGTGAAATAAGACTATCAGCTACAGAAAACAAAGACTGAGTGTGTTAAAATGCTCAAAGTCCACCAGCTTGAGCCAATGAATACAAAGCAGTAAGCACACATATCCAGAGGTCAGGACATTTGCATTTTCAAGGGACTAAAGTGCTAAGACTTTCAGTCACATTCATATCTGTCCTAAATGACCCTTAAAGTACTATAATATTGGTTAAGTAGACTCAGATACTCCAAGGAATTTTTACCTAAATTTCTTTTACTTCTCCATTGAATAATAGATTTTGCTCATGCTAAAGAGCAAAAACCAACAAATGCACACACTATTCACTTCAGCTACCATACTCAATTTATGCCTCCTTCATTTGGACACACTCAACTGTTAACACCAAAATAATTTGGTTTGTTGTTTTTACCTTTACTGCTTAAAGGTAAACCTAGGACACCATCAAAATTCATTCTAACATTGTTCAGGCTGCTTATTTGTTTTACGGTACAAATCAAGCGTCATACTAAAGATTAGATTACTCATCTGACTTGGATATGGCAGCCATAACACTGATGTTATAAAGCTACTGTGAAGCAGGTCTGCAAGAATTTATGTAGTCACTAGTGAAAAGATTAAAGCTTTAACACCAGTGTCTGCTCTGTTATCCTACTCTAACTCTCCCTAAAGCATAAGTATTTTTCAAATGCTTAGAGAACCAATATAAATTTCCTTCTCCAAAACTAAGTTGTGTTGCTTTAAATTAGTAGAAAAGTACTGTTGTGAAAAAATGATTTTTGGAATCAAATTTCTAACAGACAGGCACAAATATATATACACACATATATATATATTTTTTTTTTTCAGTCCAATTTGGTATTGTCTGGATGGACATTGATAGTCTTCTACTAAATAGAAGCTGTAAAAAGATTAGGACCTAACTGTGCATATCTCCTGTACAGTAAATACTGGGAATATCCTAGAACTCTAGGCCCAAGTACCAATATAACTGACCTGTTACAAGGACAGACACAGAGCCCACAACATTTGTTGAGCTCTGTCAGTGTCTTCTCAGCTTCTCTCATGTCCTTATTTATCTGGTCCATTCCTTCTTCTATACGATTTAGTTGTTCTAGAAGAGAATCAAGTAAACTGAATAAACATGGACTGGGGGAAGGTGGGGAAAATTAACATTTCTCTATAGCAGGAACAAGGCACATCTTTATACCAAGACTAATGACTTTATTCTTCCCTTTCTTCTAGGATTTTTTTTAATATTTAAGAAAAATATTCAGTGAGAGGTTTTGGTTACTATTTTGCAAATATCTTCCCCATCCTTAGAGCAGTGTTTGTGTTGCTACTTTTAGAATAAATGCACCTAGTTACATTCATGCCATGGTGGAAAGAAGCAGCTTCTGTAGCAGAACTGTATTACATTGTAACTATCATTATCTCTCAACTACTTGAAAACCTCTTTTAAATACTGCAAATAAACAGGAATAACTAACTAGAAAATACCACTTTCACCGAAACAGTCTTTAATAATAAGCCCTTAGTTTCAGTAATAATTCTTTTATGATGACTCTTTTCTTACACTGATTACATTCTAATATTGGTTTTTAGTGTTAGGGAAGAACTTACCTCCTTGTTCATCCAGCATGGTAATAGTTTTGATGCCAACATCCTGAGACTGCAGAAAGAAATATAGTTGCAGATATGAGATTGCAGTGCAAAATCAGAAGGTCTGGATAGTATGTTTGATAATACAACTAATTTTATAATAAAACACTGTACTTGAAATAACTTCTGCAGTAAAGCTATTAGAAGTCTCAAATTATAAACTATGTTGAGCTGATAAACCCCTTACCTGTTATCTCAATTAGTGGGGTTTTTATGGCATTTTTGTGAGGTTTTTCTTCTGTCACAACAAGATGATAAAATTTATTGTAATATTCAGACTGAACTTGTACAACATCTAGCTAGAAAAGTAAATCTAGCTGTACTTCATTTTGAGAAGTAACATTTGGTTCATTCATCCCTACATCCTTAAAAAGGGCTCAAAGACCTTTAGTTCTGGGAGCTAGAATGAAAGAAAGCAAAACAAAGTCTGCAAAACCATTCCTAGGAATTCAGCAGTGAGGAATATGCTACAGCAGAACGCTTTGCTGGCTCAGTCTTGGCTCTAGCATGCAAGTTGCACCCATGCTTTACTGTAAGCTGGCAGCATAGAGTGAATCACCAAACTATGATATCAAGAGAAATTATGTTGGCTCATGACATACTTAACACTTGTGTGTGAGAAGTATTCATCAGGCTATATTGCCCCAAATAATAACAGCAGCATCTTCAGCAAGCCAGAACTGTGCAGAGGAGTAGATGCCTCATACAACTTCACGTCAATAAACCCAAAATACAGATTTGTTTCAAGTCATGTGAAAGGGTGTTAAGAGTCTCATTACTAGTTAAAACTGATGAACAGATTGTAAGAAGATGTATGTAGAATAACTTGTTTAGAACCAAGAGCAGTCATTCTCTACAAGCCCCACCCAACTGAGCCCTACTGTCCTCACAGCAAAACATTTCCACCCTGTTTGCAAAGTGAGCTAAATACAGATGAAAGATGGTATGAAAAGCAAATTATGCAGCCGCCAAAGACATAAGTGACCATCAGATGACTTTTTACAACTAATCTTTAGCATTTGGAGATTAGATCCTTTTGCCTACAACATTTAAAAAGGATATTGATTCTTCTGTAATCTGATATAATGTGAAAATCATGAAGGTTATGTCATTCTAATGCTACTACTGAATTAAAGCAGCAACTTCTAATGATGAAGTGCGCGTCTCTTGAGAAAGACAAAAAACTGTTTAAAATGACAGTTAACATGCTGCTTTTTATAGCTGATGAATTCAGAGAATTCAAAAACTTTTTCTTACCTCAATGGCCAAGCCAAGAATCCTCCTTGTGCTTTCCAAAGACTAGAAAGAGAATTTTAAAATGAGTGCATTAATTACTTACATACACACCAGCGTCTGAAAGTCTTCTCTGCCAGTTCATTGTAGTAAGGCAATAGTATACAAAAGGTTCATCACCTTGTTTATATTTAATACATGCTATAATATGCTCAGAGTGGCAGCACATTAGTTTTTTCTTGGTTTTTTAGTCCTTGCTACTGTTCATCTTATCCCATTGGAAAGACATTATAAAAGATGACATATTCAAATGAATTTTAGTTAAATAAGAAAGCTGTGAAGTATCAATACGATTAACAACGCTGTAGGTAACCAAATTCCATCATATCAGTAATCAGGACTGGGTGATTAAGTTAAGTGACTTTAAACTTCATTCTTATTTTTAGGAGTAGTCTTCACTCCAGTATTCACCTACTAAAGTGAAAATTTAAAACATTCAGCTATAACCTTGCAGAATCATAATTCTGGTCTGTCTTTATTTTTAAAAGATATTCTAATCTTGTCAGACAAATACTGTAATCCCAGATGTCTTCCTATAATATTTACCTCATCAGTGACCTGGTTGGCCCTCAGCTGAATTTCTTCAGGTGATAGCTCATCCATGATGAGGAAATACTACTTGTAAGTAGTCACGTTAAAGAGAACCTTCCCCCTGTAATAACAGATACCAAGTAAGCATCAGAATTATCCTTTCATCAGTATTTTGAGTTGAAGCTAGAAGAGAGTTCAAAGAATGAGAGCCTATACATTTCATTCTGCATAGTAAAACATCTCATTAGGACTAGAAGACACTAAAAGAATTATTCAGCTGATATGACCTAACTGAGGAGCTGAAAGAAATATAGGAACAATCAATATATGAAGCAGTTTTCCTTCAAAAATTCCGCTTCCTAAATATTTTTGAAAAAATTCTATTGTTAGTCAGGTAAAGACCAGGAAACAAGGTCTTAAAATAACAAGCTTCTCCATACTGGAAAAACACATTGGTTTGCCCAGTAATCTAGAAATAAATTCATTTAGTTAAGTTATTAGTATAAACTTTAAGTGTTCTTTCCAATTCCGTTGCAGAATTTCAATAGTCAGAAAAAGGGGAAATGTTTTCACAGACAAAACATCACCTAAAATGATCCCAAGTAGCACTCCAGAAATGGTTGTTGTTATTGTATGTTATTGCATGTAAAACACAAAGGTTTTAACCGGTATGTCTGCAACATTTTCTTATCAACCTTTCTCATAATAACCATAGGGTCACAACACTCCATGACTTACCTTTTAGCTATAAACAGAAGACACATATTTTGCCTAAAATACAAGATGAATAAACAGTCTCATCAATAAGTGTATTCCTATCAGAGACAGGTTTTTCAGAGCTAAGAATCTGCATTTTTGTTGCAGGAATGGTAAAAAAGCCAGCACTCCTAGCAAGGGGAAAACAGCTCACAGGCTACACAAGAATTTAATGAGATAGCACATAAGCTGAGAAATAAGAAGATATTTTTCCTCCAAAATTTTCCCCCTTAATTTTAAACTAATCCTTGATCTTTACATTAGTAGCTTGCAATTAACTTCACATTACCCATGGATATAATTCCAAACATCCTGCATGACTTGATCCATTTTACCCTACAAGATCAGTATTTTAGAATATATAAGTAATTGTTCCTAGGAGGGTACATTTATACAGACTAGCCCAGCTGTTACCCTACCTACAGGAAGTGTGCATAACTCTGATGATGAACTGAAATCAAGACATCTAAATCCCTTACAGCTGAAGTACTTCAAGATTTAAAGAATATTTCAGCAGGTTTGGTCTTCAGCACCTAGCATAGCCTGAGACTATGGCTCTAGGAGATTTTTCTAAAGTAGATGTCAATGTAAGTTATTTTTTGCTATCATTTAAAAAATAAAAAAAAAAATTCTCACACAAGGCCTTTAAATAACTCTGTTTTCAGTAGTTCAATTTCAATGTATAATCAGTGAATTATCTTTTCATTCACAGGCTTAAGCTCCAATCATAAGGTTTATTTGAGGCAGTCCCAGATTTGAATTTGGGAACACCCTTCAAGCTGATTTGCACAGCTAAGGACCAGTAAACCCAGGACAGGGAGGAAAGTACCTATTTTCATTGAATTAGATTAAGCAACCTCCCTGGGCAACATGTTCCACTGCTCAGTCACCTGCACAGTAAAGAAGCTTTCCCCCACATTCAGGTGGAACTTCCTGTGCATCAGTTCCTGCCCACTGGCTCCTGTCCTGCTGCTCGGCACCACTGAGCAGAGCCTGGCTCCCTCCTCTGACACCTCCCTTCAGGTACTGATAGGCACTGATGAGCTCCCCTCTCAGGTGTCTTTTCTCAAGGCTGAACAGGCCCAGCTTCCTCAGCCCTTCCTCATAAGAGAGATGCTCCAGTCTCTTATCATCTTCATAGCCCTTCCCTGGACCCACTCCGGGAGCTCCATGTGTCTCTGTACTGAGGAGCCCAGAACTGGACACAGCACTCCAGATGTGGCCTCACCAGGGCTGAGCAGAGGGGCAGGATCACCTCCCTGGACCTGCTGGCAATGTTCCACCTGATGCACACCAGGACACCACTGGCCTTCTTGGCCACCAGGGCACTGCTGGCTCAGGGACACCTTGCTGTCCACCAGGATCCCTAGGTCCCTCCCAGCAGAGCTGCTCTCCAGCAAGTCAGCCCCCAGTCTGTGCTGGTGCCTGGGGTTATTCTTGCCAGGTGCAGGGCCCTGCATTTCCCTTTGCTGGATTTCAGACAGTTCTTCCCTGCCCATCTCTCCAGACTGTCAAGGTCCTTCTGAAGGGCTGCACAGCCCTCTGGGGTATCAGCCACTCCTCCCAGCTTTGTGTCATCAGCAAACCAGTTCCTACAGCTGACAAGACAGGCTTTGTGTTCCCCTAGCTTGCTTATATGTTCCTAAATAGCTCTGCTGCCAGCCAGCAAGAAGTTCTATAGAAATGAACAGCATTCCACTCACTTTCACCCTAATCAATAGCATTTGGTCTTGAAACTGTTTATACATTAGCCTAACAATGAAGAAATCCAGCTTCAAGACGTGGAGGAAAAACCCTTCCAACACAGTAGACAGACGGTGAAAAAAGTCATTTCCAGGATTCATCAAAGCTGAGTTATGCACGTGCTTATCTTCTGACGCTCATATTTGGACACCTCTAGCGCTTTGCCTCTTGTGAGATGAAACCATAATTTAAAGTGATGGCTCATATAATTGCTAGGATAAATTACCTGTGTGAGTATGCTAAGTAAAACCATTCAGAAATTCAGAACACTTGGTTAAGAGAAAAGTTCTGACAACCTTTTATCACAGATAAAGGGTTCAGCTATTTGCTGAACCTTTCCGATAATTTCTTGAGGTCTTATGTCACTGAAAAGTGAGAGAACCTTTCTTTCTCTAGACTTCCTGGCAAGCTGACCTACCTTCACTTTTCAGACACTCCCATTAGATATGTAAAACCAGACATATTAAGACTTCCTTATTAAGACAGGCATAAGAAAGCATGCTCTCTGAATTAATTTGATTATAATGTCTGTTTAAAGTTGAATATCTGAGCCAAATGCAATAGACTCAAAAAACCGATAGTTTTATTCTCATTAGTTTGCAGCATTGCTTTTGTAAGCACAGACACAACCTACATAGCTCTGCAGAGGCAATTAGTGCCTTAAGGCAGAATAGAAAAACACATTCCTTAGGCAATAAAGACTTCTCACCACACAGCAGTCTAAAACATTAAAAAAAAGACACACAACACTAATTTAAAACAAACATAATTTCCAAAATAGGCTGTTTCCAGAGATGGAAATACATACTCAATACAGGCCTAATTGGAATAGCTGAACACAGCAGGTGCCTTTCATGCAAGATACCTCAAAAGAAATTTTGACAGCCCAGATGAGGCCATTTGTATTGAAATAACTCAGTTGTTCCAACAGAACACAGTATACATCCATAAAGAAAGGATACTTGTTTCCCCATCTTTCTACCTAGAAATCATAAAGCATCCTTTGAGGTATTCAGCTCTTATGCAAATGCTATACTACAAAATTATTTTATACATGAGGCATTAAGATTACTCAATAAAGACAAAATATACAGAGGAAAAGCTTGATATGTCTACGGTAACACTTACTAAGGCAAGCATTTAGTTTAACACTGATGTTCAATGTATATTTTATTAGCTTTTCCTGTGCCGTCATTTAAAAAATTCTAGCCGCAAAGTAACTAAAGTGAAAAAAGACAACAGCCCCCAAAGACATTTTTGCTTAATTTTCTTTCTAGACTGGCAAACTTTAAACAAGAATCTAATGTGCTTAAATACAAAGCAGTACTCCTTTAAGGAAGGATGTGATGTCAGATTTGTTTACTTTTTGTTATCAGTTTTCTGCAGTATTTGCTCAGTTTAACACATTTCAGTACAACTCCCCTTCTGCCCCTTTCATAGGAAGGCCTGATACCTGCAGGGTATGCAAAACTAAACTTGCTACAAATACATATTTTCTTGAAGTAACTGGGCTCATTAAACTTTCCTACTAGGAAACAGACTACAACACATTCATTACCTTAACTATTGCTGCTTTATAAAAAGGAAGATTCATTAAGAAACCAGAGCAGCAAGGAAATAAATGCATGGCCAGCAAATCATAAGAACCTGATATTCACTGCCATGCTTTATTTGGGAGATTGTGCAGGAGAGAAAAAGTTCTTAGAAAATCCAATTCCAACCTAAAGTTTTAGATCTCTTCACAAGACTACTCATGTTGGGCTAAGTATCCTGTAAGTTCACCAGTATAATACATATCATAACTAAGACACTGCTGCCCAATCCAGGCAATCAGCACTGAGGATGGATTAGGCTTAAGTTGATTCTATGTCCTGAACAAGAGGAAACAAACTTATGTCTGCACAGCCTTTTTTCCACTTACTAGCTATTTAGTCATGGCTCCAAAAACCCTGAAAACCTTTCAATTAACTCTCCTATGTGAAGTTGTTAGGCAGAAGACTAAGGAAAAGACGAAGCAAAGGTTATTGCAAAATAATGAGGGACACAACAAGCATTTTTGGGTTTATTTTATCATGGTCCATTCAAAGCATCACTGCCTTAGAGACCTTAATTTTGTCAATCAACACTCACAGAGCCGCTGAAGCATTTTAGCAGGTTCTTTGTCTAACTTGAAAAACCTGGAAGGTGACACAGACTGATGTGAGCTATGGCTAGATCTCTGTTAGCAGGAGGGTGGTCTCATAAGAGTACAGTACAAACTTTTACTCGGGAAAAGCACTGCTCATATTGCCACATTTGAGGTGGATCAGTCCTAAGCACTGAGTTCTGTCCCAACCCCAGCTACTGAACTGAGAGCTAACATCTACCAAGGCAGAACTTTCAGAATGGGAGAGGAACAAATTTGGTGTTAGGAACACCCATGGTGACCTGTCCATATGTGCGTGTCCCCAGGGTTAAATATCTGCTTGTGACCAGAAAGCTACAGAAGTATCACCTCATCCAACAGCAGTTCACTGGCTGGGTTTCCTGACAATAGGCACATTAAAAACTTTGGGGGAAGGTGACAAACCATTTCAATGGAAAGACCCTCGAGATTAAAGCATTGCAGTATGCAGGCATCTGCCACCCACCTTCCCAGAACACACTGTAAAAAATTAACATGTAATATTTTTTGTTGCCTCACTGGCCTAAAATATTCCACTGCACCACTAAGGGCTTTTCTTGTAAGTGTTTTAATTTTCATTCAGAATTACTTGCCAACTGGAAGCCAGATATTTATACCAAGTTTCAAAAACTATTACAACAGTGACTTTGCACAGCACTTTCAAGGTTGTTTTTTTTTTCAATACCAGTAATCTTCTGAGATTTATAAGACCCTTCCATGGTAATGAAAACTGTAGTAGGCAAGTAACATGATTTAGAAATGCTTTTCTTCAGCACTTGGCTGAGAAGCAATTCCAATGCTTATTGTCTCTAGGAAAAAAACCCACTTAATTCCTTGCTTTATCACAGTACATTAGGGCTGTGCCGTCCAAAGTACTCAAAACCCTTACTGATCCTTATGAATTTAAATTAACTGCAGGGTGCCACAAGGCCTGATGAAGTGCTTGTTCAACTCAAATTACACTATCCACATTTGGATAGGGAGAGGCTGACAAAAGTGACAAGTTTTCTAAAACCAGACAGGTCTACTGGCACTTGATCAATATTGTTTTGATTGCTGGCACTTCCACAAACCCACCCTGAATAATACTTTTGTCCTGCATCTCTAGCTGACAAGCAGCAGTTTTGTACCTCTGACAGGCTGAATGCCTTTTCTAAATTTGCCATATACCCATTACATTTGCTGCATTTCATAAACTTATGATATAACGATACCATGAAGTTTATGATATAAACTTATTCATGACCTGAAGGCCCTCTATTTGCACCTACCCCTTTGCTATGAAGTTATGCTTTTAATCAGTATCACACGCTTCCTCCTTCACTGATAACTCATAAACTGCAGGGAGGGGAGGAAATAGCCTATGCAGTGCATCTAAAAGTATGATTGAGAAATACAGCCTGTGCCTTCTTACCACAAAGATAGGAACTAGCTGGTGATACAATCCAGCTGTTGCAGCAACTGACTGTAAGCCAGTATCTCATGAGCTGTATTTTTAGTTGTCAGTGAATTGGTACAGCCTCAGGTGATTGTGGATGCTCTCAGTTCCTTCTGTTGTAAAGGGAGCCATTGCCTTCCCCAAAAGATGGAAGAATTAATGAAACAATATTCTTAGATATATGAATGTTAAGTACTAATTTCCTGTGTATGCTTGCAAAGGTTGAAATTAGACAGTTTATTAGACAGCTTTGTGTTTAGTGATGGAGGGTTTTTTTGTTCTCTCAAATTCTTCATATCACTAAGACAGAAAAGCTGATTTTTAAAAACCCTCCCTTAACACAAACAGCATTCTTACTTGCTAGTTAGCTGAAATTCAGCCCAGCTAATGCAGAGTGGCACCAGAATGTACTCCTCCAGATGATTATGTCTACAAGATAAATGAATAAATCATCTGTGGCCCTGGAGGAAGAGGCCAGGGCCCACAACCAAGACACTACTCTGCATGCTTCCTGTTTTCCCTTATCAGCTTCCTGAACACACTGCACAAAGGCGATAGCACAAAGAATAGGAGCTACCAATGCCATCTCCTCTGTGTAGCGTGCTCAGTTCCACACTTACCTCAACAACTCATTTTTGTCCCTGAAAAAGCCTCATGAAATCACCTCCAAATCAGATACTAGCCAATACAAATTCACAGTCAAACAGTAGCAGATTCCATTTCCACTAAAGACACAAACTGTGCTACATAACAACCTACTTCAAAAACTGCAGAGGAGAGGTCAGGCATATAGACTAGGTACTAGAAAGCCAGTAAGCAATAAAGTGCTCAATTAGATCAATCAAGCAAGCAACTGATATCACAAGAGACTTTTCCTTTGTCCCTAAACACCCTCCTACATAGCTGTTCCTGCTACTTCACAGAATCACGTTTGTTTTATGAAGGGGAAGTAAAGCAACACCCTTGGTTCTAAACACTGAGCATCTAGTGCCCTTTTTAAGGGAACAAAAAAAAGGTATGCAAATAGTTAGAGAGATTGCACAAAGAAATTTCCAAAGTTCCTTTAGGTCGTTTACTTATGTAAAGTCATGTGTTGACTTCACATTAAGTGAAACAGAAAGAGGAAAAAAAGGAAGAAAAAACTTAAAATAAAGCTGACTCACCAGCAGCTTCCCAGGACCAAGGCCATAGAGACGTACAAATGAAAGAAGCACAAAAAGCACTTCGATGCTCGTTGTTATCACTACAGCATCTTACAGCTTAGTCTAAAGACAGCAGGACGCTATACTTAAGTTTAAGAAGCAACAGGAGGTGAGTTTTCTCCTGGATCCTACTAACAGAGCAATTCACGGGCTCTCACCAAGCAAATAAAAGCCACCTGGACATGGCATTGCCGCCCTCGGTAGGGGCCAGCCCACGAGGCCTCCCCGCACACGGCGGGCGGCCGCAGCCCACAGCACAGGCGGGGGCTCGGAGGACCCAGATCCGGGCCCGGCGCCTCGGCCGCCCCATTATCCCGCGCAGCCAATACAGGGCAGCGATCACTGGGCCAGCGCGGCCGGACCACGCCAGGCCCGCCTCGCCCCACAGAGGCCCCCAGCAGCCACAGCCCGCCCTGCACAGGGCGCTACGCGGCACGGCGGCCACAGACCGGATCAGACAACCTGCCGCCCTACCCGGGGCGCTGCAAGCTGCCAAAGCCCAACCCGCCACACACCTACCGGCACCGCCACCACTGCTCCCTCGCGCCGACCCAGGCCACCCCCTTAAGCTCCCATGTTCCGCCCGTCTCCGCAGCCGACCGCCGGCCCGCGAGCGTCACCGCCGCTCCCGGAAGCGGGACCGGCCCCGCCCCGCCCATCCACCCCGCCCAATGTGGCGGCGGAAAGGAGCTGCGCTCGGCGCCCTCAAGCGGCGGAGGCCGAGAGCGCGGGCCCGTGTACAGCCAGCAGGCCTCCACGCGAGGGCTGCTGCGCCTGCTTCCCTCCCTCTTGGGGAAGGCGGTGCGTGAGTGTGGGGTGTGCGGGGTGTCAGTGCCGGGTATGGGCTGCCCGTGTGGTGGCCCACGGTCCGGACGTGCTGACTGGAGCTGCGGAGCAAACAAAGGCGTACAGAAGTGGCCCGTTTTTTATCAGTGGGGTTTTTCTCCAGTTACTGCTAGGACGATACGTGTCAGCCCCCTTCTGTCACCAGCGGAGAGGAGGGCAGAAAGGGAGAGCTGCTGTTCGCAACCACCGACCTCATCCTTTGTAGCTGAACCTCGCAGCCTTTCCGGAGGTATATTCCTTCTCCGGTGTGGATAAATCTTCGCTGAGAGCGCTGTCAGATCACGTATCTGCTATAGGGCTGCAAGCACAGTAAGCACAGGCGGTAGTTTTCACAGCATCAGGGCCTGCATCAGCTTACGTGGCTCCTGAAGTCCCTCTTCCAGTGAAACTGCTGCCATCTCAGAGCTGGGTGTTGGTTTCTCTCCTCTCTCTTAGCATCTCGGGATGCTCCAAGCCCCTGTGGATTTTGGCTTCGTGAAAGGCTCTAGTGGAGTAAGACTTATTGCACACTGCACAGCCTGTGCTCTTCTCCGCCTGCCTTAAGAATAGCCCCTGGACACAGCCCAGGCACAGCTGCCCTGGCCGGTCCGGCCCAGCGTGATGTCCACGGCGCCTTGCTGCTGAGGTACCTGCCGTCTGCAGCGTCGGATTTGTAGAGCGGTAACACGTGGTACTATGCATGTTTAAACCGCTGAATTTACACACAACAAAAATAACGTTTATTATCATTAATTGTTGGTAAATGCCCCCAGCTGGCCGGTGCCGTCACCATGAATTTCGTTCGCCTGTCGGCTGTCTACCGCTGTCTCGCCGCCGCCAGGACTGCATTTCCCGGCAGGCCCCGCGGACACGCAGGCGTGCCTCCCAGCGTGCAGCACGGCCGCCTTTCCGCCGAACCATTGGTGGGCTGTGCTGCGGCCCCGCCAAACCGCGCGCAGTCTTGCGGGGTGGGCCCGGTGCGGGCGCCTTGCGCGGGGTCGGTCCCGGGGCGCTGGTGGCCGGGCTTCCTCGGTCCCACAGGGGAATGGGCTGCCGGGCCGCTGCCCTGGAGAGGGGTGCGATCCGTGAGTACCGGCGATGTACGGAGCAGAGGGCCTGGGGAGCGCTGTGGCGGCCGGGGGCGGTGGGGTTTGCTCCGGCTCTGGTGGAGTGGGCGGCCTGTGGAGGGCAGCAGGGTGAGCCCGGCCTAGAGGGACTCCGGCAGCGGACATCTCGCCTTGGGGCGGGCATGCGCTTTACTTTGCCGTGTGTGCATCCCCTATTGCTATAGTGATCCCTGGACTTAGGTGCCCTACTGTAGAACAGCTTCGTTAGAGCGGAGGACTCTCTCCCGGGTGTGTAGCTACCCTGTTGCCTCTTCATGCTTGCCTGAAGTGTTTTCGCTAATGAAGTGTGACTGAGTACAAAGTTTCTTAGTTGCCTTCCTCATAAGCAAATATCTAAAACTGTGTTGTAGTGAAAGCATGTATGAGTTTATCGATAAATATCTGGTAATTTAAAAGGAGTGAGACCCACAGCGTGAAACAAGTCATATTAGTATGATGAATTATGGGGTGTTTGAAAGTAATCATTCATCATTGCACACAGGGTAGTTCAAATCCAAAGTTATATTAAGAACTGTTTGGGGGTGCATATGAAGGTCAATTTGTAGAAGTTTACTAAACGTTGGATATAAGTAGTATCGATGATTAAGTTCATATTTCAGTGTACTTCGTTAATGGAGGTTTGGTAGCAATCTTCTCATGCAGGTAAAAAAGTTTGCTTTTCACCTTCCCTCCTACACCTGATGAAATACAACTTTAAAGAACAGATAGGTTCTGGAGTCATGTGATCTGAGAGAGAAGAGGATTGAGAATTTGTGGGCTTTGTTTTCAACACGAGTTTTCGAGCTCGCATTTCCTATATCTCTGCTGCTTATTACTGTTCTTCAGTTACTTGCTACTTCTTTCGGTTAAACCTCTATTACTGCATTTAATTAATTGGCTGTTTTGCTGAACTGACAGATCCTGGCCTAAAAAAAATCCCAAATACTTAAGCCTTCCAAAAATTTGATTAATAGCTGTGCTGAAGTTTAGAAGCTTATTTCCAGTAATACTGCAGAATTTGGGATTACTATTGTGGGCTCTACGGCCAATGCAATGTGTCTCTGTAACTTTTTACCTTGGAAAATAGATGACTATCCTGAAGTCCCTCCTGTTAAAAGCAGTTGAATTATATTTGGGTTTTTGTGGTTTTTTTAAGTCCTTGCTTGACTTCAGATGAACTGGCAGTACAAGGCAGCTATGCTTGCACTACTTCGTAGTGTTCCACTAATGACTGCTTTTTGTATGTAAAGTTAGCTGAATAGGTGCTATACTCTGGCATTTTCAATTTGGAACAAGACATTGGCTTTACTGAAATTATGTTTGTATGTTACCTAAGTCAGTTTGGTCACCGTGACCAAACTTCAGGTAGCTTCTATTTCCTATGTTCAAAAATGTGACGTATTTGAAGAGATGTCAGCTAAAGATATCTTAATTCCTGCAGGACTGTGAATCCAGTACGGAGTAACAGCAGTGACTATCCTCTAAATGCATACCTAAATTGTGTACAGAGATACTACAACTTGTAGTGTTTAGGTAAAATGGAAGTATTTTTCTATAAATTTTCTTTCCACCTTATCTTGTAAAGAAAAAAACCATAGGACATCCAGAATAAAATTTAAATTTGTTCAGAATCAAGTTTAAATTGTTAAAACTGTTTTTAAAATCTGGTAGTCCTCTTCTGTGAACTCTGCCACCAGATGGTGCCATAAGATTTGAGGTGTTACATGACTCTAGCTGTTTCTAGCAAAGTAAGAGGGTACTATATCTTACGATTAACTTATTTGTATTTATAAAACTGTGGTTTTTATTTCTATTGTAAGGTTTTGGGGTTTCTTTCATAAAGTCCTAGACTATTTTACATTTTGATCCTGTCGTGGTAGAGCTGCTGTCAGCCCTGGGACAAACAGCATTACAGAGTTATGATAGTTTAGGCAGAGCCCTGTATTTTTATTACCTGGTCATTAATGACTAATATCTTAATGTTTGAAATCTTTAATTTGAATTTTCTTAGCATGAAAGCTCTTTATAATGTACAGTGACTTGAGTACTTTGGTTGAGTGCTTCAAATCACTCTCCAATGATTCTTCATACTCTGTAATGACACTATAAATAGAAGAAACCCAATTACGTATTGAATGTTCTCCCTGCTTGCTCTCTTGTGTCTGGACAGATCTTTCTTAGTGGTCGGAGTTATTTTGACAGGGCCAGGTACCTGCTTCTGTGGAACTGCAGTAGATGGGACATATAGAGTAATCTGTTTTGATGTGGCTTTTGAGTCCTTGTTCTTATTATCAGTGAGAGAGATGTCATAGACATACCTATGAAAGATATTATGTGCTTAAATAGTTTAGGAAGGGGAAAAAATGATACAACTACATGTTACAGAAATAAGTGTGAAATTAAGTGTTTATTATTTCTGTCATTCTTATAAGGATCTGTATAGTGAAGACCTTTGATAAAGTGACTCAAGCTTACCAGGATAAGCTGATGTGAGTTTTTCTGTAGGTTGCAGAAATATTTAAATTATTAAATTTAAATATTTAAAACTAATATTTAATTAGGTTGCTTTCCCCACATCTTGTGGATCATTATGTTGCTTCTTAGTAAGACTTTGTCTTAGTCATTATCAATTATGTTTGAGGCTGTAATGGTAGTAGGGATACACAGACAACTCCCTTCTCCTAAGGGTGCTTATTGGGGTCTTAGCTGTAATACTGTGTCTGATTTTGAACAATTATTTTAAAGTGCTTTGGGCAGTTTGGAAAGAGAATAGCTATTTTAATAAGCCCAGGAAATGTGAAGTTTGAGGAAAAAATATCTGAAGAAAACAAAACTTGCATATGCCTTAAACCAAATAGGGAATGTGGGAGAAAACAGCAGCTTTCCAGGTATGTAGATTTTAGGTGTTCTAAATGACAGCATACAATAACAATGCTAAACAACTCTCCATTCCAGTTTGGACAGAATATATTCCTGAATCTTCTGGTGTGTGAAAAGCTCTTGTGAATAAGGTAGCAATAAGGCATTTAGTTTCACTAGAGAGAAATTTTCATCTTGATTTACAGCGAGGAAAACTTACTTTGTATATTAGGAAATATTAGCATTGCTTATGTGTAGGAGTTGAAAAGATGTGATTTGGTTGTGGCTTAATGTTCTTCGGGTCTGTGCCCTGTTCTTAGATTTACATGAAATAAAAACAGAAGTCAGTGAAAACTCTGTGTTCCTGCCAGGTGTTCTGTGCCTGTGGTGACCTGTTTAAGCTATTTTTCTGTGGTGTCCTTATCTCCAGCAGACTTTCCCTGTATATTGTAAAAACCCAGCCATACCCATGAGATAGCATTCAAACAGTTTCTGCTAGATGTTTTCTAGGCTGGTTTGTGATGTAAATGTTATTGCTTTTAACAGGAGTCTAAAGAACTCTGATCTGAAATAACTCTTCTTTCCTGACTTGATGTCAAAACAGCTGAGCACTTATCTGCCCACTTACAACATCTGCTGCTTCAGTGCTCAGGGGTCTAGACTACCCTTAGTTTGTCACATAGATAAAATTAATACTTGGAAAGCAGGGGGAAATTTACCTTAAAAGCTTTACTTCTGGTACAAATATTTTAACTTCTGGAGTGTAATAATAGTTTTCTCCTTTGCCTGTAAAAATAAGAAACCAGCCAGAAAGCAGTTTGTGTGGTGCCTGATAGTGTGCTGGAGGAGAATCATGACTTAACTTTAGTAGGTCCTTAAATTCTTGTTTGTTGCCTAGGTTAGGTTGCACAGATCAACATCTCAGAAGGAAAGTTAGTGCCTCACACATGTGCCTAGAGGGAGGGTTAAGGTAATTAATTAGTAGAAGGTATGGCCTAGCAGAGATGCATGGTGAATTCAGATGTTTGAGGGGCAATGAATCTTGGAAGGGAAGATAGGCTGTGAATGCTGGTGCTTTATTCCGTGTAAATTTTGCTGGAGGTGATGAAATTGGAGCATAGGGCTCTGTATTATTACTATTACTATTCTGGAGTTCAGCTGGGATGTGTGCAATTGGTTGCTGCAGGAGAGAAGTCAGTAAGGCACCAAGGGGTGACATCTTTGCGAGGAGCTGAGCATGTGCTGAGTATGTTGCTGCAGAACATTCTGCACAGTGAATTTGTAGCCTCCTGTTCTTCTCAAGTGTTGAATTTCCGCTGCTCTCTGTAGGGACCTGCAGCATTTAGGCAGGCCTTCAGACAGGCCAGCACTGCTGATCTCTTTGAAGCCTCCTAAGGAGTTCTAGGCAGCTGGAATGCCAGGCTGCACACCCCACTCCATGGCACTTGTGGCTTTATATAGTCAGAGTGTTCAGCCACTAGTCTGTAGCAGATTTAATCTTGACGTACATTTTTGATGTATGTTATCCGGTAAGGTTGAATAACTGTGGACAAAGGGATGTTGTAGCAGGAAGTAGTCTAATGCCTAATTTTCTTTGTAGACTATTTTTAGTTGTGAGGAAGGTTCTCCAAAATCTCTGTAGCAGACTTGCTTAGTTTAATTAAAAATGTGCGGTATTCCCAAGCTCTGTACAGGTGCAGACTATGGGCAAGTTGTGTTTGCATTGTATAGTTACAAAATGTATCCCTTACCTTTAAAACAAACAAATTAATCATCCATAGAACAGTTACATTCCCTCAAAATATAAAGTTGTTGTAATACCTCGTTTGTTTCAAAAGCTTTACATTTTGGTCTTAACATATGGTGGTGAGGTCTTTTTGGAAAAATCTTGTCTTTGCTTGCAGTTTGCTCATTTTTTAGAGTAACTCATCTTCCTTCTCAAGTCCCTTAAAAAGTAATTTTCTGTGTTATGCAGCAAGTTAAAGATTTCAAAACTACAATATGTTAAAGCTGATAAAAGCTTGAAGGTTGTTAAAGTATGTGGAGGGTTTTTTTACAAATTCAAATGTGCCTGCATTTATCTATTGAGAACTCTGTTTCTGACATTTCTTCATGAAGAACAGTTGTTTTGAGATTGAACAGACCAATAGATGAGGAGATGAAATGCAGTGACTACATGGCTCAAAAGCTGTCTGGTTCTTGGTGATTTTGCATAAGGACTGAGGAAATACCTTTGATTTATTAGGTTATTCAAACTACTTCATGGAAGTTCTTTTACAGTAAAATTGAAGTACTTAATTAAAGTGAACCATGGGGTTTATATTTAGCATTTGGGAGAAAGCTAAGGATAATGGGAAGTGGTTTATATGTATGTAAGACAGTAAGTCAAGAGGTGATCTGGAAATAGAATGTGTGTCTATGTTCTTCCAGTCCCTGTAACATCTACCAAATATCTTTATTTCTGAGTCCATGCCTCCAAGGGCTTCTCTGTGTAGAGCTGAAAGCTTCCCTTTTCATAGTGACATCCAATAGCATTTGAATTCTATTAGTATTTTTAGTACTCTGTCCTAAGTAATGCCTAGCTGATTGGGCAGTTTGCCGAAAACTCTTCCTGTAATCGTGTATAGTTACTATATGTTTTAATTAGCCAGAACAGGTGTAATGTTAGCTCTGCTGGTGGAAGCTTTTTAGTGTTCAGTGCTAACTGGCCTGCTTTTCCTGATTTAAGTCCCATGCTGCTTTCAGCCCAGTACAGAACAAATTCTGTAAATACTTGGGTAATCTTGAATGAGATCTTGAGCACATGTAGGATATTACTCTGCTAAACTACAAAGTAGTGCCAGTGAAGAATGTTGGGGGAGTACAGAACATTTTAATGCAGAAGGAAGTGTCTGAAATTGGTGCAAGGATTAGCAGCCTCGCTTTCCATGAGTACTTCCATATTAATTGCATTAAACCAGCTTTACTATGTTGGATAGGCACCTAAACATTTGTCACTTGTGTGCGATCATTAATAATTCCTTTAGATCTGTGCAGCTGCACAGATATAAACAGTTTATTGATGATGTGCTACTATACTCACCTAGTAACTTATTAGAGAATTAGGAGCATGCAATATCTCATTTTCTGTCTTTACTAGTATTAGTGTCCTTAACTGTTGTGTCAAATGAAATATGTTTAAAAACAAGTTGTGATCTTTATAAATGCCTTCAGAATAATTTGTTGCAAAAGATAGTATTTCTGTATCCTGACCTTGAGGAGAGGGGAGGTGCTTTTGTGTAGACATCACTGATACCATATGAAGTTATATGCAGGCTGGTACAAAGTTTTAAATAATCTTACACCTTTGTTGTGGGTTATGTGTAAAAATAAACACCTGCTACTAATGATTCAAATATATGAGGTGCCTCTGTTGTGCAGCAAAAAATGCATATTTAAACACTGTCAAGTATCTCAGGGGGATCAAGAGTGGTGGTTAGGGAACGTGAGATGACTGAATCTCCTGTTGTATTTTAAATGTGTTTGTTTTAGTATGATGATGTGGATTTTTTTAGGGAGAAAACACTCTCTGTTGTCTAATGGTGAAAATGCTATTGCAACTCCCAGTTTCTTCCCCTTTAACCCAGACAGATGCTGGTACCTTATGTATAAATGGACGTGCAAATCTGTAGGGAAAGAGTTCCTTGTCAAAGAACTACGTTTTGGACATAAAACTTGCTTGTGGTTTTACTTGCTGATTTTTGTTTGCAGTTGGACAAAACAACTGAATATTAGAGCTGTTTTAACTCTAGGTAATCTGGCTTCGGTAAAAATTCTGTTCCTTTGCGCATAGTTTCTAGTTAGTAGCAGATTTGGAGGTTTTGATGCCCCTGATAAAGAAGGTTGATGTTGAATAATTGGAATTAACTTTGTAGGGAGCCAGTTGTGGAGAAGAGTTCTTGAAAAAGGCTCTTGCAGGTTAAGTTTGATGCTATTAGCTAAGTTAGCTCTGAAGTTGCCTAATATAAGATAGCAAAACTTGAAAGATTTGTTTTTTTCTGTGCAGATAGAAAATTTATGAGTATTAAAAAAAATTACATTTATTTCCAATTTAGGGTGAGGAACTGCCTCTACCAAGTCAATTAAAAAATGGCAGTATTGCTCATTCTGCATTTCAGTGTATTTTAGGAGAAAGAAAAGTGCAAAGATTATACCCTGTTATTTAAACAGATGTATCTGTTTTTGCATTATAACCTAGACTCTCTAATTTCATTGCACTCCATATGAGTTAAACATTGTGATAAAATACACATGACATTTAATTTGACCTGCTACTGCTTTCATTTGCATGTATGTAAGTCTTAAGTAGATCAGTGTTCAAATGCTGTCTAAATTGTATATTTCAGTATATGCATATATGTACTTCTTACAGAGACTAATGAGAAAAATACTGAAATTAAATCACTTCAAGTTTTATTTTATGGTGAGTAAATTGATTGATAAAACTTGAAGATTAGTGGTCTTTGATATCATGAATGGCCTCTGTTTCATTTTCCTAGGGCCTAAAATATCTTCCTTGAGTGGCCATATGTACTAAAATAAAGATATGAGTTTACCCCACTTGGTTTTCCTGATTCCTTATCTCCCTGTAATCATCTTATTTGAAAGGTGTTCTGTTAATCTGATTTGGGTAGCTGAGAGGATTCCTACAGATCTCTGGCTGTTGAATGAGTACCACATCTTGGATGACAAGGACCAAAATGAAAGAAAGGGAAAGCTACTTCTTATTATAGATGTTTTGTATGAAGTGTTCAAAATTACCTTATCTTTTGAAGAACATCAGCTATGCATGAGAGGCATGTATTCTCTTAAGCTCAGCACAATAGTTTTCATGAGCAGTAACTTTGCTTACTTTATTTAGTAAAATAGATTAATGAAACAAGTAATTCTGAATGTTGGTTATTTTAAAATTGTTTTTATTTGCAGGTATGGGATAGGATATTTCCAGAGTAATAAGAATGGTCCAGCAACGAAAATGTGCATTATGTCACATTGTGTACAACTCAAAAAAGGTAAATAATTAATGCTTGACATGTAACAGTAGCTATTAATATGAAATGTGAATGAGAAATGCTTCCATTAAAATTGTGCAAAGTGCAATTTCCCTTTACCAGGTATATATTGCCCTAAGTCTATCTCAAATCAAAAAATATATTTGCATATGCTTTGGAGTATCTTTCTTGAAGTGAGCTGTGCAGTATGTTTGATTTTGAATGTTAAAAATAGTGAGGTCTTAGAGGTTTCTTATATTGTTTTATAAAGATACTAAAATGAAAAACACACTTATTTGGCTGTAAATTGTGATATGGGAAGAATACTGTTATGCCTTATTTTTTAGATTCCTTTTGGGATATCTGTGTTTCCAAGCTTTGGTTTGGAAGAACCAAATGGAATTATGTAGTACAACATGTGTTTTCATTAACGTGTCAGTTTGGTGTCCATCTTCTGTGTGCTGTGTATTTATGCAAAGTCTGCATTGAAACAGTGTTTCTTAATGGACCTTCATGTATTTCTTAGCCACGTGGCATGTGGAGATGTGGCAAATGCCAGAGCCATGCAACTCTTCAAGGTTGAAGATGTTCCTTTCCCTTTGCAGATAGGATTTCAAGGGCTAAAGAGGATAGTGATTAGTATCTGGTCTTTGAAGATTTCCAAACACTTTGGATTGAACACCAAAAGAAAGTTAAATCATCTGAACTGCTTCCTTTTGCTGAGTGATGAATGTTCTTTCTCTTCCACCAGCTCCCTTTCAATATTAAATTATTATTAAAGTACTGCAGTTCATGGATCAGGCTTACTGTAAACAGTGAGCTGACACATACATCTCCATTTATGAAGTGTCTAGCTGAGGAAAATAGTATGTGATGGTGAATTTACAGCTGTCTTATAATACAAATGCAGAGAACTACTCAGATTGCACAGGGAAACTGTTTAAAGTACTATGATTCTGAAGAGTGATATTAATGAGACTTTTAATTAAAACTATTCTCAACAGTGATTTGTCAAAAATCAGTATAATAAACTTTGCTGCATGCACTGTTGTTTGACTTTCTCCAGGAATTCTGCTTCCATTGTGTTGAGCTTTAATGACTCCCGTGTGTTTTTCTTGGAAAAGGTAGCGTAACTTCCTGCAGGTGTGCCTACTTGTGTTTTCATAGTTGCAGAAGCAGGAATGGCAACTGCTACAGCCCTGCAGGAGTACAAGGAGAACACCCTTGTGTAAGGCAGGATAATTCTCAAAAATGAGCTTCTCAGACACGATACAGTGTTTTGGTTTTTTTTGACCATTTTTTTTCCACATGTTGAAGGAGCTGGAAGAACACTTGAGAAGCATGCTTCACCACAGAGAACTGGAAAACCTGAAGGGAAGGTATGAGAACAGTCTTGCATCCTTCTTCCCTGTGCCATTTTGTATTTCACTTTCTGGAAGAGCTCTTGACCCATTTTCCATACAAGCTGAATTGCACAATTCATTTTTACACTTCACTTTAGTAGCGTGCCTTGTTATACAGCTGGCAATGAATGTGTTCTCATGATGTCAGAAACTCAGGAGGCAAACAATGGTGTGGGACAAAGCTCACCTGCATTGCTTTGACTGCAGTGAAATAAAATCTTCTTGGTAGTTTCATGATTGCTGCTTTTTTTTATTGCAAGCACTAGATTTCTGCCTTTGTCAGAATTAGGAGCAGTGGTATTTTTCTTTTTAATTTTTTTTAAGTTTTCAGTGATGTGAAAGCAATTGTTGATCTTTTAAAGCACTGTGAAAATGATATCTGCTTGAGTGATCATCATTTACCATCATGATCCAGTTGCTTGATTAAGAGATCTAACCATGCTAGATGGTGTTTTCTTTAAGGTTTCTTTGTTTCATTTGTATTCTTTGGAAAATAGAAAGGGGGGAGTTAAGAGATATTCAAATATCATCCTAATAATAGGAAATTAGGTTGCAACCAGAGTACACTTAAAAGTGATTTCAAGTGTATGGATTTTGAGGTAGCCACAGTGATCAGATGCTGTCAAATACGTGAGTATTTGATCACCAGATTAATTTTTAATCATCTTGCAGCACAAACCTTAACAAATGACAAATTGTTTTAAACCCATTTAAAGGACTAAAAGTAATCCTCTTTCCACTCTTTGAGATGTGGAGGATTGATTTTGTCAAGACATCTCTCTTATACCCAGGGAAAAAATCCAGAATGCTCTCTGAGCTAGAAACCAACTTTTGGCTTCTGGTCAGCTAGCTTGTGGAGCATTTCTGTTTTGGACTGTCTTCTTCTGACAATGATTCTGAATTTTCACTTATTTTTGACATCTTCATTTCTGGCCTTCATTTTATTTTTGTTTTTAGTTTAGTTATGGCTCTGGAAAGTAACACTAATTTCTAGAAGTTATATATTGTGTTTGCAGTGGCTTGCAAATGATTGGACAATTTTTGGTTTTCCATTTCCATAGGACTGATGTTAACTTAAATTTCTTTCATAATCATTGCATTTTTTATTACTAATGTAACTATGTTTTCATTACTCTTGCAGAAGAATGCACAGAAGCTGCTAGTTCTCAAAGTAATGGACTTGATTTTTCACTGTTCAACAGCAGCGTTGTTCTCTTTTGTGCCTTTTCTTCCTCCCATTTAAATATAATTAGTTTTTAGGAGTCTTTTACAACCATGTGCTTCAAGAAGAAAATATGAAGTGCAAACAACAGCCTCATGAGTGTGGCTGAATTGTGTAAAGGGTGATAATACCATTAAAATGTGTGGAGTATCAACATCTTACTACCTTGAAATTTAGTATCTGACTAGAAGTTATTTTTCAGACTTCCTGTATGGAGGAGGTAAAGGAAACATACACATTGATTGATGCTTTTTTTTCCCTTTTCAAGTTAGCATAGCAATCTCAAGGGCTAGAATAATTTTCTGGAAACATTTTAACTTCTGAAGTCTTACTCTGTGTGATGTATAAGGAGAATTGGATGCCAAGTGTAAAGCCGTGGCATATTTGGGTTTTGTTTGTTTTTTGTTGAAAGTGAAATAGTGCTCTTGTTACAGGGGACATTGAGTCTACAGTGTGAAGTACACATGCAGTAATTAAAGCTCTTGGATCCTTTCATACTGGGAATACTTTTGTCATGTTTACCTCAAACTTTTTTGGCCGCCTTGTTGAACAACTAAGACTGTGTGATGTTCCTTTATGGTAGGGGAATGTGTAGACATGATCAGTGCATCATGTCTGCACATATGTCATAGACTGTGCTAGTTCTGGATGGCATTAATGAGTATAGGAAAAGCATAGAACTGAAGGAAATCTAAATTCCCCTAAGTGTAGCTATCTGAATTCCTAGCCAGTTTATCTTCAATTCAAGTAGTTCATAAAGTTCATAAAAAAAAAAGTTGTTTTTTATTTTAAACTCTTACAGATTAACGGCAGGTCAGAGAAGTCTTGTCTTTTCAGACTGTCAGTTGGTACAAGAGCCACAGCTTTGTAATTAGTAACTTGCAAGTTAGAAGTGATAGAAACAAGTTCTTTGTCCTCAGTCCAGCTGTTAACTCACTGGCTTTGTCCAAAGTAAATAAAACTTTGCATTTAGTTAGTCTATAAATGAGGATGGTAAAAGTTTTATGAAAGAATTGAAACATGGGTCTTATGAAAGATATGGATTATTTTTTAAAACCTAATTACTACCACATTATAACCATTAGGGTGTGTTTCTCATTGAGAGTCCTTATGAGTGAAGTCGAACGTTATGTAAAAAGAACATCTTTTTCAGTGAGAAGGCAACTTTCTATTTGCAGTTTGCCTTGTGTGATGACCTAAGTTAAATATAAGTCTTATTAGCTATGCACAGCTGTGCCATTTATGAGTGTGAAGGGG
The DNA here is from genome assembly GCA_013399455.1 of Anthoscopus minutus. Classification (NCBI taxonomy): domain Eukaryota; kingdom Metazoa; phylum Chordata; class Aves; order Passeriformes; family Paridae; genus Anthoscopus; species Anthoscopus minutus. Next base: position 33,188 of record VWYI01043865.1, read on the forward strand.
TTTCTTCCAATGACATTAGTAAAATATACTGGTTTGGTTACCTTTTTTGCATTGATAAGATAGACAAAAGTACAATATATATTGGATATTGGCTTTGAATATTTATTAGCAAATGTGAAGTGTATAAAATTAAGTACACTTAATTCTGGAAAGTACAAGCTAAATTTGGAAGCTACTGACATAAATGAAATTTATCTTAATGTTTAATCTGAAATTAATTAGGCTGCAACATACAGAATAAATGAACATAAAAATTTTGATTTTTAATACTTAGGCTTTTAAAAACAAAGCCATCTTTAGGTATGTCTGAATGACTGCATTGATTAAATATCTCATCTGTGTTAGTAGGGAAGACCACTGATATCCAGGATAAATAAAACATAGCAGATGACACTTGATTGACCAGTGTCAATCAAGGATGTTGCCTTTACCTTGAGTGAATGTACATATTTTGATCTTTCTCTCATTTAAATTTTAACTGTTCACTGAAGAAACAAGAATTTGTTTGTCTTTTTGCTTTATGGATCCCATTTTCTTAACAGAAACAGGGATGTCATGAACTGTGTGTCGTATTGTAATGCTTCTGTTCTAAGACCTCAATGTCAAGTGCTCCATACATACAGATCTGCTTGTATGAATTAACTGGCAGAATTGAAAGAGGCATTGTGGAGATAGTCAGTAAATCCTGTCGTAGCCCTGCTGAGTTACTTGCAGTGGAGTATCCTCTGATTAATCTTTTTCTGATTTTTTTTCAATCTGGCGAACATATTTTCCTTGTTTAGAAAGTTAACAGTGTAGTTCTTTAACACTGGAGTATTGGAAGGATTTATCAGAAGAACAAATGTTGTAGTTTTAGAAATATGAATTTCTTAAAAAGAAAAAAAATTTGAAGTCTTGTAACCTTAATCTAGTAACATGAGTAAAACCATTTGTCTGATACAGCTGTCAACTTTCCCTGGCTGAAATGATTTCTATATTTTTTGAGATAAGTCCTCTAAAGTAGAAAGCAGACCTCGTGCCCACTTGAACCAAATAAAGTACAGTGAACTAAAGACACTGTCCCGTNCAGTGAACTAAAGACACTGTCCCGTCACTCACTGTGCTGTGGAGTCTTTGGATTCCAGGCAGCAGTCTCAGCTGTCCCAGTTTAGGTTATGTTGTATCAGGATTGGCTGTATCCATGTACTGCCTCCTCCCTTTTCTAAATTTCACTGGGGGAAG
>VWYI01043867.1:3828-21098 GCA_013399455.1 Anthoscopus minutus
GGTGGGGCAGGGCGGGGCAGGGCAGGACAGGGCGGGGCAGGGCAGGACAGGGTGGGGCAGGGTGTGGCTGCTGCCCTCCTTTCCCAGCCCCCAGCACCAACAAATCCACACCAAACACCAAAGGACAGACTCAAGCTTTGTTTTCTTCCCCTCCAACTCCTTTTTTTCCTTTGCTCTGTCTCTCCTTTCGTCCCTCTTGGTCACACCAAGCACACACAGAGGTAAAACTGCTGGCCAAGGTCTTCCTGCACAGCTCTGGGGGTAAATTTTCTTGGAGAAATCCCAACAAAACAGGGATGTTGCATCCTTTCAGGGAAGGGAGACTCAGCAGGACAGATCCTCATCTGCCCCATCTGCGTAGTTTTAAGCAAATTAAAAGCTGGAGGCTCCTTTCCACTGGCTGAGAAGCTGGGTGATCATCCTGGGAGCAGTCTGGAGCACAAGGATATCTCTCTGATCAGGGCTCTTCTTCCAGTTTGTGTTTTTTTAGACCCCTTAATTAACACTGGCAGGATTAAACGCTCGAGTTCTTGGACAGACTCAGTAAAATCAACACCACTTTGCCTAAGTAAAAGCTGGATCTGAATCCTACAAGGGAAGACTCACAGCTACTTGTTGCCTTGCAGAGTTCTGGCTCCCAAGTTAAAAAAAGGGAAAAAAAAAAAAAAGGAAAAAGGAAAAAGAAAAAAGAAAACCACACAGCTTTGCTTCCTTGGAAACCATGGAAAAACATCTTTGAGGGAGCAAGAGAGCCCAGCAGGGAGGCTGGATTTAAATAGCAGAGGAATTACACTGAACCCTAAGCAGGTAAGTGCTCCTTATTGGGGATTGTTTACCAAAAACCTCCCAGATTTGAAATAAACTGGCTATATTTAAAAAAAAAAAAATCCCTCAGGAATTCTCGGGAATGGTGAGCCCACAGGAGGAGCAGAGGCAGCGTGAGCACAGCTCCCATTACGCCTGCCCAGAACTATGTGCTGCAGCTGCCTGAGCTCTGCCCGTGCTGGGAGGTCTTACTTGGGACTTAGAGCAGCTTAAATGCCTGTGTTGTTTGGAGAAAGCTGCGAGTCGAGGCTTCCAAAGGCACCTAAAGCAGCTTAATAGGGACTAGAAGCGATTTCCCGGTTAAATTTCATGAGGGAAATTAATTTTTTTCAGAAGAGCCATTATCGTGTTTTCAAGGTGATGGAGTTAAAGCAGAACGTAGGGAGCTTCAGCATTGAGATTCCTGGGGAAATTATCCTGCTGGGGATGCACCATCCTTTCTATTCCTGCTGTTAAATCTGATCAATTCAGCAACAACCAAAAAAAAACCTCCAAAAAACCAACAAATGACTGAGTGCAGGAGGCAGCACCGTGACACAAACAGCCAGAGCTTCACAGGATTAACAATTGTCAGTTCTCCCTGTACATCATTTGCAAGGAGAGCAGCAGCTTCTCTGGAAGGAGACTCCCATGGAGCTGGGGGTGCTCCCCTGGAGAGGAGAAGCTCCAGGGAGAGCTCAGAGCCCCTGGCAGGGCCCAAAGGGGCTCCAGGAGAGCTGGAGAGGGACTGGGGACAAGGGCTGCAGGGCCAGGAGCCAGGGAATGGCTGCCAGTGGCAGAGGGCAGGGCTGGATGGGATCTGGGGCAGGAATTGTTCCCTGGCAGGGTGGGCAGGGGCTGGGCTGGAATTGCCAGAGCAGCTGGGGCTGCCCCTGGATCCCTGGCAGTGCCCAAGGCCAGGCTGGGCACTGGGGATAGCCTGGGACAGTGGCAGCTGGCCCTGCCAGGGCACAGGGTGGGATTTAGGATCCCTCCCAACACAAACCATTCTGGAATTCTGTGATTTTTCTGGAAGATGCCCTTACAGAGAACCAGCCATAACTGATACTCTGTATCCCAAATAAATCCTTGAACAGGTTTTATGTGGGATTTAAATAATGCACAGGCCTTGATTTAGGTCTGGTGTGGAGCTGATGTCCCCAGGTGAGAGTTTATGAGGAGAAAAGCTTCAATTTACAGAATTCATTGGGCAGAGGAGTTCAATTTTTTGAAAAATCGATTATTATCTTTTATCCTTATTGACATATAGATTAAAGGAGTGAATTTGCACATGCAGCCTGCCTCTATCCACACAGGCTACAAAATACCAGCCACATCAAGGGTATCAGGCCTATCCCTTGCATCAGCCAAAAGCTGATATTTCAGAAAGGTACCCAGGATTTGCAGATTTCCAAATGAGCAGAATTCCCAGCGAGGCTGAGACTTTAATGGCTGCACTGGCTGCAGAAAATACCAGTGAATATTTCACTGGAAGTCACCAGTCCTTTTGCTTCCAACCTTGATTCCTGAATTTTTTCCCTTTCCCCAGAGAGTTTCTTTTGCTCAGTTTCATCTCCTGGCTGGATCTTTGGGTGATTTTCTGTTCCTGGCCTCACATCCCAAGCGATGTCCAGGCAGGAAATCCCTGAGGATAACTCTGTCCTGATCCCAGGGGATCTTTGTGATGTCCCCAGGAGCACAGGGACCACACCCAGCAGCTCCCAGGGATGCTCAGCCCCTTGAAGGGCCCTTGGGATATTTTGGGCATGTGTCCATCCCTGTGCTCTGCTCTCCCAGCAGGGAATTCTGCCGGAGTTTTCCACCAGCTGGACCCGCTCTGCGCTTCCCAGAGCTGCTGGAGCTGCAATAACAATAAACTGTGCAGGGGGGATGCATTCAATACATTTAATTTAATACCTTTAATATATTCCCATGTGCAGTACCCTCAGTGCTGTCAGGGGCTGGTTTAAAGAACTGAAAATGAATTTATTGAAGACTCTGGCTGAGGCCATGGAGCAGGCTGGTGGCTGGGAAGTGTGAGTGGCCCTGTGCAAGGGGCATCTCCATAGCCCCTTTTAAATTAAAGTGAAGCTCCTCGTCCCTTCTGACCTCCAGGCAGAGACAGCAGCATCCACTCAGAGCTGTTCCCTACGTTTTGTCCAGAAATTCTGAGGAAACTGGAAGTAATCAGGACATGAGAGGGTGATGTGGGTCTGAAGGAGGACAGAAAATAACTGTGGAAAAGAAAAAAACTGTGGAAAGTGGGCCAGCACTGCTCCTCATCCCAGCTCACCCCCAGCAGCAGTGAGAGAGGGCAAGGGAAAAGCTCTCCCCACCTTCCTGAAAGGGAAAACAGCTTTTTCTTCATTTCCTTCCTGCCCAGAAAACAATGCAGGAGCTGCTGAACCTCCTCTCAAGACCCTCTTGGAGGCCACAGCCACAAAGCTCCACCGCAGTGGAGGGAGAGACACCTCATTAAAGAGGCACCTTTAGATCTGGTCCAGAAACACCAAATCAAACAAATCTCTACAAACCAAATTTCCATGGCTGTTGTTCCCATCAGCTAAGTGAGCACACACACACACAAAAAAAAAAAACCAACCAAAAAAACCCCAAACCCCAAAAAAAAAACCCAGGAAAAAAATTAATCTCATGGATTTGTTGTAAAATAATAAAAAAATAAATTTTCCCCTGCAGTTCTGTTAGCCAAAGGAACAGCTTTGCTTCCACTGACAGAAAGGCACAAAAAGCAGATAATTAGTGAATAAGGAGAAATATTTAAAGCGTTTGAAAGCAAAAGTTTTCCCAGTTCTTGGAACACAGACCTGGATTTTCTAGAGCAGGAGGGATGGGGGGTGAGGTACATTTCAACCAGATAAAGATCCTCATTAAAAACAATAATAACAATAAAATCCCATTTAACTGCTTCCAGCCTACTTGAGAGTTTAGAGCATTAGATCATGCTGGAGAGATCTACCCTGGCCAAAACGAAGCCAGCTCCACAGACCTCCCCCTGGAGATGATGCTGAAGGCTAAAATTAACTCTGGAAAGCTGATTTCTAAAAAAACTGATTTCTAAAAAAGCTGATTTCTAAAAAAGCTCCGTGTTAGTGCAAGTGCAGCCCAGCAGGAGGGAGAGCTGCAGCTTCTGCATTCTGCAATTCCCGGGGCTGCCAAACCCACCCAGCCCAGGGAGGAGCCAGGGCCCAGAGAAACCTCTCCAGAATCAGCTGGGAAGCACCAGCTCTGCAAAGCCCCCTCCTCTGGGTCACTCTTGTTTGAAATTGCTTAAAAGCTGGATTTTCCTCCTGCCCCTGCTGGTGATTTATTAAGCAATCCCAAACTCTCGTTGGTAATGACTCTCCATCGCCAGCTGAAGCTTTTATCAACGCACACAGGGCTTTTCCCCACTCTTCCAGAGCTCCTTGTGCCCCCCAACAGCTTTTCTCCCATTTCTTGGCAGTCTGAGCTCGCCCCAGGGCTCTGCCCATCACTCCCTCCCAGCAAGGAGCCATTCTCATGCAATTCCAAGTCACCATCATGCAAGTGTTTATTCATAAATCCCTGATCCAGGGAAGTTCTGCCCATTCCATGCATCCATAGGCAAAGGGACACTTTGCCATCCAAATCCCAACAGAGTGTTGATGATTTCTGGTTTGTGGAAGGAAGCATTTCCATGCTCCCTTGCCCATGCCAAGCGGAAGAAGGGAAGTGTCTGTTCGCAATGTGCAGCCAGAGCTGGCAGATCGTGGCCTTCAAGGGAGCAGAGATGAAGAGCAAAGCAGCCAGAGAGGTGGTGGAGAGGATGGTTTGATCCCAGCATCCTGGGCAAAAGCCCCACAGAAGCATGGTGGGAGTGAGGTGAGGTGACGGGAGAGGCTGAGCGGGTTCAGCTCTCCAAGGGAAACCTCGGAACGAAGTCAAAGCAAGAGGGGACGAGAAAGGAAATGAATCAGAAACAGCTCCAGGATGAGAGGGAGAGGAAGAACCATCGCTGGGATGTGCAGCATGAGAACCTGGCCTCAAACCCGGTATCACTTCCCCTTCTCCCCCAGCCCCAGCGACCACAGCACGCTGTCACCCAGAAATCCCCGCCAGCCTTCCCAGCAAAGCCGCCGGCTCCAGGCACTGCCCACCCCGAGCTGCCCACTCTGGTCACCTCCCTTGTCCTCCTGTGTCCCCTCTGGGCCAGCAGCCGTGCCACAGAGCACACACAGCCCTCCCCACACCCACACTGTGCCACTGCCTGGCTGACACCGGGTCCTGCTGCGCTACTGAACCCTCCCAGCTGTGTCACCCTCTGAGGCTGATGGAGCTACAGACAACAGGCGTTTTAGAGCATGCTGAGCTGGAAGGGACCCACAAGGATCACCCAGTCCAGCTCCTGCATGGAATAACCCCCAGCATCCCCCCGTGTGCCCAAAAGCATTGTCCAAGACTCCCTGAACTCACGGATCTCTGTAACCAAGAATCTGAGCCCCGCACTTGCTGCCTTATCCCAAGATTTGCTGCCACCAAAGATTTGTCCGTCCCACAGTGCCAGACCCCTACAAGAAGTTAAAGGCACCTGGGGCACCTCTGGCCCATTTGGAAAGTCCCATTCCCCATTTCTCTTGGAACAGATTCTTTTTTTGCATGTGGTTTGCCAGCGCTCACTCACACCCTCCCTGAGGCCATGGCAGAGAGCACCTGGGGGCATTGATGGCTCGATGTCCTGGGATGGAGGCCGTGAGGGAAAAGGTCCCTTGATGTGATACAGAGAATGTGGAAGCCACATGCAGCTGCAGAGGATGAGAATGGGCAGATCTGGAGAGCACCAGCAGGAAAAGCCACCCAGAGCCTGGATCCAGGGGCTCAGCCAGGAGCCCGGAGCTCTTGCCCACACTCTGGAGTGGTTTTGTTTGGAAAGCCCTGCCAGGAAAGCTGCATTTCAGGATTTTTCCCTGGGAGAAGCACAAGGAGGATGGCGGGGAGGCTCTGCTGCAGCCTGCCTTAACGCAGAGCCGCTCCTCTTCTTCAAACACCAACCAATTTCCAAGTCCCTCATCCCCCTCCCTCCAACTCCGGGGCTTTGGCAGCCCCTGGGAATGCCCTGTGCCAGTGCTCCCAGCAGGCTGGCAGAGCCACGGCCCTGGGCAGGGGAGCTGGGAGCTGGCTGTGGCTTACCTTTGGTTTTAAAAGCAAAGTTACAGTACTTGCAGACGTACGGCCTGACGTCTGTGTGCGTGCGAATGTGTTTCTTCAGCATGCTGGGTTTCTTGCAGCGAATTCCACACTCCTCACAAACATACTTCCCTCTTCCACGGCCTCGCACATACACATACTCTTCGTTTGATTTGTACCTATGAGCAACAGGTGGCGTGATAAAGGGGAAAAAAAAAAAAAAAAAAGAAAAAAAGAAGATTCCCACCTCAGCAGAAGAAGTCACAACTTTGCTGGGTTAGTTCATTATTGACACCACAGGTCTTGGTTGCTGTTTGGTAGCTCTGGGTAATTAGGCTAAATGGGAATTAATCATCCAAAGCTGGTGCCCAGATGCCTCCGACGCCTGCTGGGATGTTCTCACCTCCTGCCCCTGCTGCTCTGCGCACACCAGGAGCCCAAAGCTGAGCCAGGTCACAGGGGCACCCCCTGTGCTGATGGCCCCTCTCCTCAAACACAAACTGAGGCACCCAGGCCAGGCTGGATGGGGTCTGGCCCAGGCCAGGCTGCACAGGGTTTGGCCCAGGTTTGGCCCAGGCCAGGATGCACAGGGTTTGGCCCAGGTTTGGCCCAGGCCAGGATGCACAGGGTTTGGCCCAGGTTTGGCCCAGGCCTGCCCAGCTGCCTCTCACTCCCTGGCATTTGAAGCCTGCCCAGTCTGTCTGAGGGTACTGGGAAAACACATCCCAGGCACTCCTGGGACAGAAATCCCAGGCACTCCTGGGACAGAAATCCCAGCCACTCCTGGGACAGAAATCCCAGGCACTCCTGGGACAGAAATCCCAGCCACTCCTGGGACAGAAATCCCAGCCACTCCTGGGACAGAAATCCCAGCCACTTCTGGGACAGAAATCCCAGGCACTCCTGGGACAGAAATCCCAGGCACTCCTGGGACAGAAATCCCAGGCACTCCTTGGACAGAAATCCCAGGCACTCCTGGGACAGCTTCCCACCCGCCAGGACTGCAGCCAGGGCCACCTGAGAAGTCACTGCTGCCACGACCCCCTGTGATCCCTGCACAGCCTGACTGAGACACCCAGAATGGACACAAAGAGAAGAAAACATCCTTTTCTTCATTTTTTTTTGTGTTTAATAAATAAATCATGCTATCACTAAATGTAAACACTGCAGACTCCAGGCTCTTTTATCTTTGGCACAGGATAACGATTTAGGTTTACCCAAGAGAATGAGATTGGTCATCCTTCCTTCCCATTATATATTTTATTTTCTGTCCAGGCACTAGTGAAGGCTGCAGGATGCGGGGGTTGAAAAACCCTGGTAAGACTGAGACAAATCCTTCAGCCTCCTGCTGCTCAGCAAATGAAGTCTGCAATTTCCTGTACTTGCAGGACAAGAAGAATAAGGTAACACGAAATTGCTCCCCTCAGATCTTAAAGAGGCCAAATGTTTGAAGCATGGCACTTCTTGCAAGTCATTTTTCTACCCAGGAGGAATTAAGCCTGGTCTTCAGAAGTCTCCAAACATCCACCCTGGAAAAATCAGGCTGTCTAAAGCCTCTTAATAGGAGATCCAGAGGCATCCAACACCATCAGTCAGGTTTTAGTATCTTCCCAGTGAAGCCTATTCCAAACCAGAAGGGTGAGAAAGCAGCAGCCAGACTGAGGAGAAACTTGAACAGAAACAGCTGCACTGGAATAGATCGAGCCCTTCAGTGAGTGTATCATAAATATACTTCAGTGAGTATATAAAAAATACCAACATTTATGTATTTGTAACGTAATAAAACAAGGGCCATTTAAAAGAAGGAAACAACCACACAAAGATCCCTAATCCAGCCCAGAGCTGACAGGATGGGAATGGCATGGCCTGCACAGGATGGACCCACAGAAACTCTCCCAGCTCCTGCAAGGGTGGAGCTGGAAGTGTGTGAGCCCCGCTGCAGGGACCCCTGGGTCTCCCACACACTTTGTTCCTTTCCCTCGGGAAGAGTCCAGGCAATTCCAGCTCCAGGGGGCTGCTTGGGGAGCTGGAATTCAGGATGATCCTCCTGGGTGCAGGAAGTGAGCTGGGGCTGACCCCTTCCCATGCTGCCAGTCCTGGCTGAGCCCCTTGGCTCTTTACAGACACCTGGGAGAGGCTCCGAGGCGGCTGAGCTGCTCCTGAGCTCAGGGGATGAGCTCGGGGTTCAGGCTGGGATGTGGGTTAGAGACAAGTGGGTGCTCAGACAGCCCCAGTCTGCACCAGGAGCCTCAGGCAGGTTTTGGTGTCCAGCAGCTGCGTGTGGGGGGACAGTTTGTGTTTGTGTCCTTCAGCATCAGCAGGAGTTCTCGACATCATCACCAGGGTCACCTGGGGGCCCAGACACTTCATTTTATCTGCTGTGACTGAAGTCACAGCAACGCCACCCCATTGTGCCATTCCAAACCACCACAATCCCCCCCAAAACCCTAAAAACACCATCAAAACTCTCCACAAGGTTCTCATTATCTGGCCAGAGGGGAGTGAGCTGATGTCTGGAGAGCTCACACAGAGCCCCAGTCTCATCCCAGTATGCCCAGAAGTACCAGAAGGAGCAAAAGGAATCAGGAATCCTGATTTTTTTCTGTTCAGGTTTGTACTGCAGGCTTCCCTCTCTGCCTCCTTCCTGCCTGTCAGTGTGCTGGGAACCACCTGGCCATTTAAAACCTGGAATTGCTCCTTTGTCAGCCTTGAGCTTGCACTGCCCTTGATTACAGCCTCCCATGGAAGTGCTGTTGTGTCCCTTCCTCAGCCTCATTGAAGGCATCGGGGCTGAATTAAAAGAGACACGTGATTTAATCTGGAATTAGGCATTGCACTTTATCTGACACTCTGTGAGGCTCCAGCACAGATATTCTCCCCCAGCTCCCCGAGACACCACGTGGAAAACAGGCAGGGAGAGGGGAGAAAGAGGAAAAGCAAGTTAATCTCAAAGAATACCAGAGCAAAGAGGAAGAAAGCAGGAGGTGACAGCACCACGACCCAGAGAACACTCTGCAGATGCCATCTGCCTGCCCTGGGGGCTGCAGTAGATTTATGGACATCATTCCTTCAGTGTGATCCCACTCTCCCGCTCCTGTGTCCACAGGGTTGGCATCAGGAAGATAAATCAGGGCCAGCTCACTCCCTGTGAAGGTTCTCCCGGGCACAGGACCTTCCCTGCCCCGCAGGCAGATCCCAGGGATGGCCACAGCTGGGGTTTGTGTCTGCTCCTCCAGAGCCCTGTGGGATTCAGGATCCTGTCACCAGCAACTCCCAGCCCTGCAGTGCCAGCTCCCCTCGGCACTGGAATGATTTGGAGCACTGGGAGCTCATGGCCATTACCAGCCCAGACACTGATTTAAGGAGCAGCCCTTTGAAACTCACACAGAAATCAAAATTCAGCTGTTTGATGCATTTTTGAAAGGTTCTTTGGTGTGTCCTTCTGGCAAGTTTTGGGCCAGCGCTGCAAACCCTTCTCGGAGCAGGAGGAACTGGCACAGCCTCAGCTGTGCTGCTGTCACCCCGGCAGTGCCAGAGACCTGATGGGCCCCAGAATGGGCCCAAAATCGCTGTCAGGAGGCACAGGAAACCCAGCAATGGGGAAACACAAACCTGGAGAAAGCTTTGTCTCAGCTCCTTCCCTTCAGCTGAAACCCAAACCCGAGAATCATTTATTCCTTTGCAGCCTGTAGGAGGTTTAGTTCTCAGTATCTGCTGCTACAAATTCCTGACCATCCTTTTTAGCCACAAACACTTATTTTTTTCCCCTCAGTGCTGTGAGCCACATCCAAAATCTCCATGTGGCTGGAAACCACAGGATAAAACCTTGGACAGGCAGTGGGGAAGGAAGTTTGGTGGTTGGCAGGCAGGGAGGCAGAGCAGGTTTCTGGGGGGCTCATTGCTCATGGCTGGGCTGAATCACCCCTTCCCTCCTGCTTCCTTTTTCAATTTTTTGGTTAAATTCCACCAGGATTTTACCCTGCTCTGCAAAGGCTTTGCTGATGTGACCTTGCTGGTCACAGCCTGGGCACAGTGGTTACATTTTAATTATTGGGGTGGACAGCCTTAATTCTGTGAGTTTTCATGATTTGAAGCTCGATGCTGTATCAAAGAACACCCCTGGAGGCTCTCACAGCAGCTGAAGTATTTCCTCGACTGGTTTTGACATTTGACAAAGTCCCTTGTTTGCTTTTTGGATTCTGGGTGCCCAGGAGCAGGAATGGGATATCTGATCCCTGTCCTGAGCTGCTGGGTTCGGTTCTCTGTCAAGTGAACCCAGTCAAGCTCTGGGGTTGTTGCCCTCAGTGCCAGATTTTGGGTTTGTTCATGGCACATTGCATCTGTCACCAGGCTGCCCACTCATCTGGCTTGGCTAAATCCTTGGGAAGTTCCTGACAGGCTGCTCTGGGATTAACTGATCTCATTTATGCTTTATGTCTCCTGCAAAATTTGCCAGATCGGGGATAAATGTGTAACTACCACAGTGCCACTAATTACTGATCATTAATTGCCTCCTCACAACTCCCTGGTACAAGATGACCCCTCTGAGGCCGAGTGTGCAGCAGAATTCCTCAGCCTTTCCCGTGGAACCCCTGGGGGCTGAGGGTGGCCACACACAGGTGTGTCCTCAAGGCCAGACAGTCACCACGAGTGTCCCTTGGCTCGTGCCAAGCTCCAGCTGGGCGAGCAGACAGATTCCTTTACAAAACCCACAGCAGACAATGGCATTCCCAGGTTTTGAAAAGCATCACAAACCACTCCAGCATCCCAGTTTTCCAGATGGGGATATTGCACCGAGACAAACAAGGCACTTCCAGGGAAGCCCAATAAAGCTGGGTATGGAGATGGGAGGAGCTGGCACGGAAACCTCCTTCTCCCTGGCCGGAATAATGGATCCTCACAGACAGAACCTGCCCATCTCCAGTGAATCTGCAGGAGAGGGGGGAGCTGGGGGAGCCCCCAGCACCCAGGGTGCAACATGGGGTGAAGGGGTGACTGCCACCATCACTCAGTCAGGATTTCCATCTGGAGGATGCCCAGCCTCCCTGAACTCCTGGAATTTCCATCTGGAGGATGTCCAGCCTTCCTGGACTCCTGGGATTTCCCTCTGGAGGATGTCCAGCCTCCCTGAACTCCTGGAATTTCCATCTGGAGGATGCCCAGCCTCCCTGAACTCTTGCGATTTTCCTCCTGAGGGGTATCCAGCCTTCCTGGACTCCTGGGATTTTCCTCCCGAGGGATGTCCAGCCTCCCTGGACTCCTGGGATTTCCCTCTGGAGGATGTCCAGCCTTCCTGGACTCCTGGGATTTCCCTCTGGAGGATACCCAGCCTCCCTGGACTCTGGTGCCCTTCAGGATGGCTTCCCAAGGGATTCTGACAAGCCCAAATCTGCCCTTGGGGAGCCCAAGGTGGCAGCTCTGCTGTCCCCTCTCCTTCTGCACCACGACTGCAAAATCCTGCAAGTGTGGCAAACAAAACCCTAAATCCATGAATAAACGGGATAAATGCATCCTGCTCACTTCCTCTCTGTGGGAATTCAAGCACAGATAGGAAGAGGAGGAAGAAGAGGAGGTTTGGGATAAACCCAAATCCAGCTCCTGCAGAGCCCCAAAACCCAAACCAAACCCAAACTCCTCACCCAGCTCCTGCAGAGCCCCAAACCAAACCCAGACTCCTCACCCAGCTCCTGCAGAGCCCCAAACCCAAACCCAAAGTCCTCATCCAGTTCCTCCAGAGCCCTGAAACCCAAACCAAACCCAAACTCCTCACTCAGCACCACAGGGACAGGAGGAAGGAATAAAAAATACAGCAAAGAGCTGCTGCAGCGTTTGCAATGCCAGGGGGGTGACGATGGCTGCCTCCACCTCTGCAAGCACATTTTTGACATTTTTTGGGATGTTTTGAGGATAAATCAAAGCTGCATCACTGCTAATGCAAGGCTGGGGGGGTTTTGTCTCCCCAGGACAGTCAGACAGGTTGGACCACGGCACACAAGTTCCTGGAGGTGAGCACTCACCCTCAGTCCTGGGCACTGCTCCAGCAGCTCCCTTGGAAGATCAAACAGGAACAGAATAAAACTCGCAATAAAAAAAAAGGGAAAAAACAACCAGCGACTCATCCAGCTGATTCATAAAATATTCCCAGGGAAAGTCTAGCACAGAAATCCCCTCAGATCCCCGCTGTCGCTACCAGTTCTGTGCCCCCAGCACGGCCTGAGCAGTCCCCAGAGAGGTGCCATGAATGACTGCAGCTGCCACGGCCACTCCTGGCTCTGCACACAGCCCCGGAGGCCGCTGCTGGTTCCAGGAATTCCAGGCTGCTCTTGTCCCTCTGTCACTCATCCTGGCTCTGACTCCTGGCCTTATTCCAGGGCTTTATTCCCAGCACTGCCTGCACTCCCTGCAGGATCTCACTTCAGGGCCTCTGTGGCACTTGTTACATTGCAGAGATCCTAAAATTCCTGAATAAATTGTTCTGGACTGAAGTCAGTTATGGAAACAAATCCAGAGGAGGTCCCAGAGCTGCTCCAGGGCTGGAGCCCCTCTGGAGCCAGCTGGGAGAGCTGGGGAGAGGAGAAGGCTCCAGGGAGAGCTCAGAGCCCCTGGCAGGGCCCAAAGGGGCTCCAGGAGAGCTGGAGAGGGACTGGGGACAAGGGCTGCAGGGCCAGGAGCCAGGGAATGGCTGCCAGTGGCAGAGGGCAGGGCTGGATGGGATCTGGGGCAGGAATTGTTCCCTGGCAGGGTGGGCAGGGGCTGGGCTGGAATTGCCAGAGCAGCTGGGGCTGCCCCTGGATCCCTGGCAGTGCCCAAGGCCAGGCTGGACACTGGGGCTGGAGCACCTGGGACAGTGGCAGCTGGCCCTGCCAGGGCAGGGGTGGGATGGGATAAGGTTTAAGTTCCCTTCCAACCCAAACCATGCCATCATTCCATGATTCTAAGTGATGTAATATTTGCAAATTTCTATTACTTTTTTAACATCAAGAAATGCATTTTATTAGGAATATTTCTATCCCTGGAAGGGGGAATAAGGAGCCTTTTGGCCCTCACTGGAGTGGGTGAGACATGAACTGCAGTCAGAGTTACAGAACATGGCACTGGAACAGAATTTATTTGAATGAGAGATTATTTAAATAAAAGTAGAGACTTGAAGACCCTTCCACTGACCACGTGGTCCTGCTCATTGGTGCTGGTGCCCCTGGATCCTGCAGGATCCTTCTGTTTCCTCAATTAAATATCCCAAGTATTCCCAGCGACAGAAGGGAATTTCCAGCCCTAGTTTGTGTCAAATTTGTAAAGTTTCCGGAGATGACCCAAAAGCATTTCCCTGGTGCCGCGGCCTCACTTGAGCAAACATCAAAAGCTGCATTTCCTTTCTCCCAGGGGAGTAATCCAGGGATTTATGGTCACTTCCAGCTTCCCCTCAGCCTCAGCCACCTCCAGCAATGCTGACCCTGTTGTTATTAAGGCATGGAATAGGCAACACTGATTCTCCTGTGCAGATGAACCACAAAACTGGCTCAGACCAGACCCCTCCTCTGGGCTCTGTCTGCTCTGTCCCATCCTTTTGTTTCCCTCCCATCCCAGCGGGCTCAGCTCCTCTTCCTGGAAGCTCTGCTGGAAGACTTTGGCTGGGATGTCCTGGCAGTGCCCTCCTGCCTCTCCCCTCCCTCTGCTCCACGGGAGGAACCCTTAGGGGTGATGGAAGGAAAGGAAACTTCCTCTCCAGCAGCACAGGCTGGAGAAGTTCTCCTTGGGGATTGTCCCTCTTGGAGAAGGGGCTGAGCTCGGCCTGGAGGGGCCCTGGCCTTGGCAAGGGGATCTGCTCAGGGTCTGTGTTTATCCCCAGCCTTTTGTTCCTTAGCAACAGAAACCCAAACATTTCCCCTTCCAGCAGCTCCAGCCCCGCAGGGAATATTGGATTTCCCCTTCTCCACCAGTGCCAGGAATACCCATCCATGACCTGACCATCCAAAACCCTGCCTGTTATTCCCAATAACCCCATCCCCATCCAAGGGCCGGCCCCGTGATGCTCTGGAATAACAGGAAGGGCCTGGATTACTGAGGATTTGGGATGTGAACTTGGCATCCTGCACAGATGGAACAACTCCTTCAACACAAACATTTGATTCCCAAACGTCATCACCAGCGAGCCTGGACAGCTCTGCCAGTGCCAGGAGAAGCTCCAGGAGCAGATCCAGGAGAGCCTGGTGGGGAGCAGGATGATTTTCCAGGAGAAATTTGGTTCCGTTTGGAATCTCAAGGCCTTCCCTGGGTGGGACTGGCGTTTCTGGGCATGTGCAATTCCCGAGGAGCACATCCCTGTCCTCACTGGCACCATCCTGGGAGTTTCCCACCAGCTGATCCATCCTTGGCTCTGCTGGAATTCAGAGGGGAATCAAACGGTTCCACGAGTCTGACACCTCCCCAAGTGAGGCCCAGGTCCCCAGGGAGAGCTCCTAATACGTAATTACAATAATTAATTATGATAGGCTGTGTTTATTTCCACAGCACAGGAGCCAGACAGCCTCAGGCTCTATTGAAGCGTGGCAAACAAAACCAAGCCCAGCTGCCCTGTCCCTCTTTTCCTGAGGAAACAAAACTCTACAACATCACAGGAGAGACAACCTGAGAGCCAGCAGCAACAAGAATCCTCAGAAAGTACCAAAAAAAAAAAAATCAATTTCTGCTCTGTTCTTGCCCTCATCACCGCTGGGCGTTGATAGCTGATGAATTTCTGATCTCCAGATATAAATACCACTGAGAGAATTCCCAAAGCCACTCAGGTTATTACAACCCCTCGACATCCCAGAGGATCTGATGGATTGGGCTGGGATTATCACCTCGGAGCAGCCCATCCCATCAACCTTCCCCCTGCTCCCAGCACCTGGGGGCTGTAATTATTAATGAAATTCTGTACCTTGCTCTGGTGCAGACTGAACTGCTCTGAGCCTCAGACACAGCCCAGGCCCTTCCCCATCCCTCAGACTGGATCTGAGACAAACCAATTTGCAGGAACTGATTCAATTATTTCTCATTTCCTGCCTCCTGTCAGAGCCCAGCGAGGAAATGAGGACGGATCCCAGGGATGCCTGAGATGCCATCAGTCCCCTTGGACAGCAGGAACTGCAGGACACAAAGCTTTGTCCTGCAAAATTTCAGATCAGTTCCAGACAGGTGAGAGATTCCAGGTGAGCTGGAGGGGCTTTGCCCTGCAGGCTCTCACCTGGACTAAGTGTTAAAAAAAACAACTCGTTTTGATATAATAAAAAGGGGTTTAATTACCTACCCCTGATAACAGAGGTTCAGTAAATTCCTTCTTTGGGGCTCTGGTCACTGTTATCTTCATTTAGGAATGCCAGGGAGGTTTTCTGATTATCTTTTTTCATTCTCTGGGTTGTGTGTACAAAACCAGCCCTTATTTCAATACTTTACTATAGCCTCACATATATGTATTTGTGTATCACACTATTTCTTAATTTTGTTATAAAAATAAAAGAAATTACGTTAGTGCAGCCAGGTTTGTTACCATTATACACACAGCATTCAATTTAACATTTGCAAAAAACCAATAATGTGTACTTATAACACGAAGGAATGGGGTTTTTAAGCCCTGCTCATTGTCAGTAGCACAGAGGAAGGACCTGGGTGGTGGAACACCTGGAAATCATCAGTCCTGCTGAATCCATGAGCACCAGGATTGTTTTTTAGTGCTCCTACAGTCAGAATTTGTGTCCCAGTGCAGGCTGCTGGAGGGCCTGGACACGGGAGGGCCGTGGGCAGGGCTGGGCACAAGCTGGGAGTGCCTGAATTCCTGCCAGGCTGGCACCTCTCTCCCTGCTCTGAGAGCCCCTGGTAACTCTTCCCAATCTGTCCAAAGTCCCACATCCCCAAGGATCATCCCCTGCCAGCCATGGGGTCTCCAGCCACGTTCCATCCCCTGAGGTTTTCCAGGGGTCCTTTCCCACCTGGGAGCCGCAGTCACAACTTCCAGCTCAGCTGGAATCAGCCTGGAACCTCCTGGATTTCCCTGGATTTCCCTGGATTTCCCTTTATTTCCCTCTGCTCTGCCGCTGCAAAAGCCACGGCAGCCCAGGCAGGGGGAGCTGGATCCTGCTGCTCCCTGCATCTCAGGGTCTCCTGTGCTCAAGGTGACTCCGAGATGTGTAAAAAGTCTCTTTTCTCCAGCCCAGCTGCCCAAGAACGAGTCTGAGGTCTTCAGCTCTCGCTCTCGAGGTTGTTTATTGTTGGTCATCAGAAAACATTTCCAGCCTGGCCTGCAAAGCTCTGTTCAGCAGAGCAGAGCAAGGCCCTCTGCCCTCCCCCAGGCTGCTGCTCTCTTTTATACTATAAACTGGGGATACTTTATTTACTGTCACTTTCCAATAGCTGTCACCTCTGTCAGACTGTGCCATTTTACTCTACACCAATGCCAAAGTGCCACCAGCACCCAAGAGATGGAGGCTGGGAAGAAGAAGGAAGGAGCACAGGACAAGGCCCAGTTCCCTCCATTTTGCCTCCCAGCTCACCACAGTGAGAATCCTAAATCTGCACTTTTGTGACTTTTACTTCTTCACACAGAGGTGGTAATTTGTTCCATGGCTCAAACTCAAAGGCACAAGGATCTCTGGCTGCATGCCAGGGTCTCTGACCCCCCTGCCAGGGCTTCAAAGCCCCCTGGGCTGGGCTCAGGTCACCCAGGGCTGGCACAGGGACGTGCTGGGTCCCCACACCTGCACATCGTCCAGGCAGGGATTGGGGCAGGAAAAGCCCCGGGAGAAGCGGGGCTGGAGCTGCATTCCTGGGATGATGATGGTGATGATGGGGATGATGGGGATGATGGGGATGATGGGTGAGAAGTTGAGCAGAGCCAAAGCTCTACAAGGGACCCGCACTTTAACCCCTCAGCTTTTCACCCGGAACTGAGGAACACTCGAGAGCCCAGCTAGGGAGGAAAGAACCTGGAAAACCCAAAATGCCATTTTCCCCTGCAACTGAACCTAAAAAAGACCAGCCCAGGCAGCTGCTTTTAGCTGGTCCATTTACTGATTTCTGTGCAGAAGGTTCAGTGTATATAATAACAGTAATAAAATTATTATTAGTAGTAGTAGTCGTCACATTAATAATATTATTATATTAATAATAACATATATAGTTATATAACTAGCTAGAGTTGTATAGTTATACCAAAATATTATATAGGAATATATTTTAATATTTCTACTATATCTATACCCTATATATAATATGAATCTAATATATATATACAGCTTTTCATATTATATATTATACTTATTAATAGTAAA
>VWYI01043869.1:6080-22520 GCA_013399455.1 Anthoscopus minutus
AGTGTTGGAAAATTAAATTTGTGAATAATCTTAGTTTATCAGGTGCAATTTAGATTGATTTGCAATGTGAGCAGGTCACATCTGTGTTTCAGCAATCAAGAGCCGTGAATAGCTAGTGAGCCTTTGCTGACTATATGCAAGGTAGGATTAGAGTTAATTTTTTGTTATTTTCCAGTAAGTACACAAAAAGCAGAAGAGTTATCTACTGTAGCAAATACAGGTTTCAGATAACATGATTAAAGCATGGAATATAATCCACTTTCCTCCATCTTTGTAGACTGAATCAAAAGGTAAATTCCCATCAAGCAATGAGACTTATATGATGAATATTTTCAGCCTGAAAATAACTGGTATATAGATCCTGGCGCTGGGCTCAAGGTGGGCTCAAGGTGGGCACAGTCTGATAAGACAGCCTTTGTAGCACCCAGAGAATTCCCCATTTAAGTCTCAGAGGTCAGACACCACTCAGCTGCTCTAACACATGCTTGTCCTCAAAGCAGAGATGTGCTGAGTTTCCACAAAAAGCCTTCAACTCAATGAATATTCCAGATGTTAGTAATCTTAGGACTTTATGATATATACTAACTTCTGTCCAATTCAAGAAGTGTGAACAGGAAAAAAAAATAGAAAAGCAATTACGTGCTATCAACTGCATTTCATATGATATCATGTAATAATAAAAACTAACTGTAAATTAGGTACAGAATTGTAAATTTTTAGGTACAGAAGTACCTAAGAAATTATTATATTGAACTAATGCTACATCTTATAAAACAGTCATGAAATTTAAGTTCCTTTTTTATTTTGGCTCATTACTGTTGGCTTATATACATGCAAACTGAAGCCATCCTAGTTTTCATATAATCTTGCTGCATAGTTGGCATATTACAACTCTGCACTACTCAAAAGATCTAGCTCTAGCAAACATGAACCTGAAATGCAATTTATTTTACTAGCCAAAGGCTATTCTAATACTTATTGTGCAGTTTTCTCACATTACAGTATTTGACGGGATAATAAACTCCAACATTTCGTGCTGCTGATTTTGTTTTAAAATCTCAGTTCTGGCTTTAGCTGATTTCCATTTTTATATATAGCCGCTTCTGGTTTCCAACTTAACATTTTCAGACCTTTTTTCTTAATTTTTATGTCTATCTATCTATCTATCTATCCTCCCATCTAGCTAGCTAGGTACCTATCTATTTAATCAATCTCTGTGTAGGTGTGTATGTGTACACACCCACATTGTTGTAGACTGACTTCCAGAATAAAGTCTCTTGGACTGTAATGTTTTTAACCCAGACACTCTAAAACAGAGAGGGAGGCATTTGCTTATTGTATAAAGCAGTCACAATGACAATCTTAATTTATAGAAGCAGTGGTTATCCACCTATTACCTCCTTATTTATACTTTATAAAGGCCTAAGCAGATATTGCTAAAAGATAGTGTGCCTGTAGTCTGGGACTCATCATAAGATTTGCATTAGCTGTGATTGTTCTATGAGAAAATGCCTATTTGGCACAAGAAAAGGTTGGGACAAGTTCAGTTTGCCACTGAAAATAAGTAATAGTTAATAGTAATTATCTATCTGAAGATAGAACAGGATCATCTGTGTATGCATAAGCAAAGCTTAGCTTTTCTAATTCCAGAAAAAAAAAACCAAACAAGCTATCACTCTTTTTCAGCTTTGTGTAGTTTTCTCTGGTTTGCATCTTGAGTTCCATATTTTCCCCACAGAAGACTATCTTTAAGTATCAAACAAGCTCAGCAGGACCCATAAAATTTGGATTATACCTCTGGTCTTTGTTGTAAACATAAACAGCATAAGAACTACCCTTAGTAGTAAAGGGCTTAGAGATTGATTAAATGAGCTATATATTAACTAAGATAGTATTATTGCAAAATGGTAAGTTCTTCTCTGGTCTAAAGTGTAAGCTGTCTTTATTTTATTTTTGTTTTAGTTGACGTGTCATAGTAGGGGCTCATAAATTTATGTAAAATTCAAAGTGTGATTGAAATACGCTTCATAAATTAGGCCTTTTCTTGCCACTCTGTGGCTTTTGAAATCTCAAAAATTGATTGACCTATTTTTATGTTCATTTTACATTGTAAAACTATTTTTCAAACAAGCTATTAGTCTTTAAGAGGACTTGGATGTAGTCTGACTGTAAAAATTCCATTCTTTTTATATACAGTCCTTATATAGTTTTGCTCTGTGAAGAAATTTTGGCTTTTGCAGTTGCAGTTCCCTCCTCTTTCCCACATTTGCTGAAAATTTTGGGGCAAGAAGATATTTTCTGTAGTTCACACAGAGGTTAACATTTAGTTCATTATTCTGTGAAAAATGTTTAGTGATTCCTGAGTATTTCTATGCACTATGGAAGTGCTGTCATTAAATTTTTTTATATATAAAATTCAGGTCTCAGGAGTGTTCAAATTACTATTAACATCTTGCCTCTCATGGCTGAGTGAAACCATGGCATCTGTATGCAGGGGTTTATAAGTATTCATTTCAGTCTTGGTCTCCAAAAGGAGAGGTTTTGATAAACCTGTAGCTCAGGGATTTGTCTGTAGAATTGACACAGTTCTGCCTCCTTTCCTAGTGGTAGTAGTGACCCTACTGAAGCCTCATAACATCTTAAGCCCAGATAAAACAAAACTGACCTTGAATGAACATTGTAATATATGAACTTTTTGATCCTGCAAATGTTTTGTTCGCTCTTTCAACAACTAATACTGGAGAGGTATTATTCTCAGTTACTAAAGTTTCCAAGAATACATGAGGGTTTGCATTAATCTGTTGCTTGTGATTTGTACAATTTTCCCTAGCTTGAGTAGATATTGTCTGATAAAACATGTATGCCTATGTTACTGCATGATGGTTTCTGATGTTACTGTGCATCACCAGGACTGGAGAATCTCTGCTGTGAGGAAAGGCTGAGAGGTGGGATTGTTTAACCTGGAGAAGGATTGAGAGTATATCAATACCTAAAGTGAGGGTGCAAAGAGGATGGAACCAGGTTCTTTCAGCAATATCCATTCAAAAACAATGGCATGAACTGAAACAGGCAAGACTCCATCTGAACATAGACAAACACATTTTCACTGTGAGAGTGACCAAGCACTGGCTTGCTAGTGATTGAAGAGGCTAGTCTCCTTCCTTGGAGATGCTTTATGTATAACTAGATAGAATAAAAGTTTCATTGTGGCATGATAATTTTTTCATTGAAATAAGGTGTTTGAAAATTGTAACCTAACTGCACCATTATGGAAACTATATTTTTTTCCATTTCTGTATCAGCTGATCCAAGCCACCTTTTTGCCATTTGACCAACATGTCTATTGGGTTTGCATGACAAGGTTTTGTAGCAGAGGGGCCTTACAGGGGTGGCTTCTGTGAAAGCTGCCAGGAGCTTCTCCCATGTCCGAGAAAGTCATTGTCAGCAGCTCCAAGACAGACCTGTCACTCTTCAAGGCAGAGCCAATCAAGAATAGTAGAAACAGTGACAAATCTGGCATAACAGATTTAAGAAGGGGAAAAAAAACCTTCACAATTTTGGGCTAAGAGCTGAGTGATAAATAGCTCTGCAGACACCAAGATTAGTGGAGAAGAAGGGGGATAATGTGTTCCAGGCACCAGAGCAGAGATTCCCGTGCAGTCTGTCACCCTGCAGTCCATTGGAGTCCAGATGGAGCGGATAGCCACTAGCACATCCTGCAGGACTCTGTGCCAGAGCAGGTGGATGCCTAAAGGTGGCTGTGGCCCTGTGAGAAGCCCATGCTGGAGCAGGTACCTGGTGGGACCTGTGGCTCCCTAGAGAGAGGACCCCATTCTGGAGAAGGTTTGCTGGCAACACCTGTGACCTGATGGGTGCCCCACACAAGGAGGAGCTCATGGAAACTGCAGCCCATGAGAAGGACTCACATTCATGGGGAAAGCTCATAGAGGATTGTTTTCCTTGGAAGAGACCCCATGCTGGAGTAGAATCCTCCCTCTGAGAAGGAAGGAGCAGCAGAGATAATGTGATGAATGCCTTTCATGTCTCTGGGCCACTGTGGGGGAGGAGGTATAAAAAATTGGGAGTGATGTTGAAACACAGGAAAAAGGGAGGGGTGAGAGGAAGTTGTTTTGAAAGTTTGGTTTTATTACTCTTTATCCCACTCTGATTGGTTTGGTAATAAAGTAAATTTGGTAATAAAGTAAATTTGTTTTCCCCAAGCAGAGTTTGTTTTGCCTGTAGCAGGAACTGATGAATGGTCTCTCCTTATCCTTGACCCCTGGGCCTTTCACTCTCTCCCCTGTCCAGCTGAGGAGGGAAGTAATAGAGCAGCTTTGGTGGGCACTTGACATCCAGCCAGGTTTAACACATCACAAGTTCACACAATGCTTGAAGATTTTGTTTCAGAAGAACTTGTGGATGTGTAAGAAATTACTAAGGAACCAGAGGTACAGGGCAGGTCTTACATTTACCCTTGAAAACTTGACTCTAATGGAAAATCACCTCTCCCATGGCATTGGAAATCTTTGTTTTGTGAATGCATATGATGTCACAAGTGAGAACTGAGATAAATGTGCTTCATTAATAAAAGGTTATACTTTCATGCCATTGCCCTTAGTTATAACCTCAAGGTAAACTAATAAACTGAATCAAATATCTTTCATGATTTTTGTCTGTAATTTCCATAAGGAATTTCCAAGAGTGGAGTCTGGTATATTTAATATCTATGTCATAGGATACATTTTTCCCCCTATAGACTGTATTATATGTTAGTATTTAAACACAATCTATTATTTTTTAACAGAGTTTAGGTTTAATGGCTGTTGACAAGACTTTTATGGCTTTTCTGCATCAAGGGAATTTTAGAAAGCCTTTACCCATCAAAATTTATACTTATTACTTGATGACCAACTACCATTAATTACCTGGTGATCAAATATACTCTTACTGTCTTCTAGAGCCCTGGCAAGTCTCCCTCTAAATTGTCCAATCTCCCTCTGAGATATGTAATCATTTGCTCTGCCAGGTCTTAGTTTTAATTTGAGAGCCCTGTCCTTTTCAGCTGTTTCAGCTGCTTGTATGCTCTGTCTTCAATCCCTTTATAGAAATTTCAGCTTAGGTAGAAGTTCATCTCTTCAGGCAGTAGCTAAGAAACACATAGACTGTGTAAGGGTTCTGTAATCGCTTGTTATTTTGGCCAGTACAAGACATTTTCAGGTCTAGAAAAAAAGGAATTAAAAAAATACTTCAGTCTTTTTTCTTGCCCTGATTTCCATAGACTTCTTATTGTGCTCTGATCTTCACAAT
The DNA here is from genome assembly GCA_013399455.1 of Anthoscopus minutus. Classification (NCBI taxonomy): domain Eukaryota; kingdom Metazoa; phylum Chordata; class Aves; order Passeriformes; family Paridae; genus Anthoscopus; species Anthoscopus minutus. The sequence continues at coordinate 11,388 of VWYI01043869.1, forward strand.
CCCTAGTACAATACAGAGGTCTGCCACTTTTTTTCCTCAACATTTTTTAAATTTTGGTGCAGATATTTGTATATCTATATATTTCCATTCTCTTTTCTAAGTTTCTTGCATGCCTATTGAGAAGCTTCTCACTTATTATTTTGAGCAACTTAATTTAAGGATTCATTGCTCAGCTGTGTTGTGTAATCACCATCCCACACCAGATGATGTGGGACAGCTCAGTTGCCTCCTTTAAAGATGTGAAAAACTGTAACGCAAATTATTTACCTTAGGGAGCTCCAGCTGACTGAAAGATCATACAAATTTAGTGATTTTTCCACTGTTAATTATACTCAATGAATAAGAATTACTCTCTTTTGAATTTATGTCAAATGGGTAGAGAAGAGAACCATATACTATGTTTAAAATTAAATGTACAACCTAAGAAAAAGTTGGTCATTTTACAAACAGAGTTCAGTGTGGATAAACTATGTTGTTGTTGTTTTGTTTCTTTTAGTAGTGAAATAGTTGGATATATGGCAATATTTTCACTGAGAAAATTTTTCCATTCAAGATGGTCTTTAGACAACAAATACCTTGTCTGCACTGTGATGTTTTGTGCAATTTAGATGTCTGTCCTAGTTTAGGGCAAATTTGGGAGGAAACCTCTGACTGGGCCTCTTCTAGAAGGCACATTAAAGCAGCCCCTACCCCCAGTGGTTTGGAAAAGATATTTTTGGAGGAAAGTGAATAAAACCTGTTTATTTATCAAGCAAAGTACTTGCAAACATGACAAAATGAATAATATTAAACAATGCTACCTCTCATTGTTCTGAAGAGAAGGCAAGTTCAGAGAGTCCTTGCTCTGAGGTGCAGCTCAGCTTGCTCAGTCTCTTGTCAGTCCCTCCTGCACTGAAAACACCGCATCCTGGCCCCAGTGGGCCACAGGCAAGAGCTGCCAGGGCTTCTCTGGGCTTTCAGTCCAGAACAGGGCTGAACAGCTCCGAGAAAAAGAAAAGTCACAGTACAGGGAAATTCTCCTCAGCTAGCTAAAAACTAAAGAAGAGAGCTCTGTCCTGCTGTCTGTGCTGCAGACAGCACAGTCCAGGAGAAGTTGCAGGGGAGCAAGTGCAGTTTCTGAGAACTGCACACTTCTTCTGCCACTTTTCTTTTGAACCATTCTAAAGGCACAGATCTTAGTATCCAGCATAAGCAGAACAGACAACTGGAGATATAAGCACCATAAATTCACCCTAGGACAATTATACAAATACCTATATATCTTATTCTTGAAAGAGAGCTAAAAGCTCTAGTTTTGTAGGGCCCATTCCTATTTGGTTGTCAATGTAACTTCAGAAAAGAAACTGATGGACCTAACCCACATTATTTAATCTAATTCTTCTTGGAACATATATTTTTTGTCTCAGTTCTTTTCTGTAGAGATTAGTTCCACAACTTAATAACATTGTAAAAAACAGAACCCATCCCTTTTAATTCCACTTCTGTTCTTTCTATTTACTGACTAGCAAGTAGTAGATAAGTGATCCCAAATGAATACACTCTAATAGTGCTTTCTTTTATACATTTGTAAATATTTGCCCAAATTAAATACCCAGCCTGCTAAATACATGTCAGAAACCTATTCATACCTCTATTTGCTTTATATCCTTTATGTTAAATTTACTGCTTTATCTTTTTTTTGTCTTTCTGATAAACTGTTCACTGCCTTCAGGATGTGGATAATCTGTGCCATTGTACAGTAGTACTGTAATATTTCCTGCCTTGTTTTCAATACCTATTCTACCAATTGTTAATTTCTTATTTGTGTTTTAGCCATTACCTGCTCACATCTGTGGCTTGCAGAGAAGATATTTTCTCTATGTTCCTTTACTAATACTCCAAGAGTTCTAATCAGTTTCATACTTCTCTTGGTTTTGAAAAGGTTTTATCATCAGCAGCAGTTATGCTTCTGGTAAGCAGTTCATGGAGTATTTATGGTCATGAGGTCTTTAAAATCTCTTTCCTAAAAGTTTATTGTTCACTTATTCAGTGTTATTGTGATATGTATTATATTTTTTGTCTGCATTATTTTCTATTTAGAAGTATAGGATATGCTCTGAGTCTATTCACATCATCTGAAAACTCTGTAATTTCACTTTTGACCCCTTCTCAAAGATCACTCACTCATTTGTTAAGTGGCACAGACTGCATGTGTCCCTTTGAGACATGTCCCTTTGGGAGACCTTTCACTGGTCTAATTCCAAAAGACAATTTTCTTATTTTTCTCCAGTACCATAAATTCAAAAGGCCTTTAATCTTATCTCGCCATGGTTTAATTTCTTATGAGCTCTTAGTGAAACAAATTTTTAAAATCTCTTTGAAACCAAAATACATTTCACAGAGCATAATATCTTCATACAGCTATTCTCAGAGTAAAAATATATGAGGCAATACTATTCTTTTCTTAGGGACATATTTCCCAGAATACTTTGTTTATACACATATCTCTTCATTTTATTCTTTAGACATTGATCTGCCTGGTATGAAGGTTAGCCTTTCTGGGATATCTTTTTTTCGATGTCTCCTAGGAGATTTTAATCATATTGTCACATTTGCTACATCTTGGTATAGAGAATGACTTAAATGATAAGCTGTACACTGCAGTAATTTCACATCTGAGTTCCTTTAGAGCTCTTGAGTGAATACCATCTGCTCCTGGCAGTTTGTCACTATTCTGCTTGTTCTAAATCCTCTTTACAGTATTAAACCAGTTAGAGACAATTCCTCAGTCTCCCCTTTTGTAAAGAATGACTCAGCTGGAAATCTCAGCTCCAGGCGTCGTGAGTCTTTTTCTTCTAGAACACTTCCTTTATATTATCATTGGCAATTACATTCAGTGGTTATGCCTGGACTGGCAAGGAGTTCAGACCAATCTGTGTAGCCTGTTGCTGAGGCTCTGCTGCTTTTCAGTATCCTTGGTTTTTGTAAATAAAGATATATATTTATAGGTCTAATTCTAATCTAGTCCCATGGACTGAACAACCACCTGGCATGTATTAGATGCACTCTCCTTGCAGATTAGTTTCTTTTGAAAAGTAATCTAGTTCGTTCACTCCAAGATTGCGCTCAACCTGGAATAAAGAATGGTGAAAAATGTTCATGTTCATGAAGATTCCTCCATGGGGTACATAGCTGACGTCACACATTCATTTAAACAGATAAAGTTACTTTTGGAGATCAATTGAGCAAAAGGAGACAAAATGACAGAGAGAGAGGGGGGAAAGAGATAGCTCTTCTAAGTGGATGTCTGGAAAACAAAGGGATGGAGGGCTCCCAAGGTGAACATATTCCCTGGGCATTGTCTCCAGTGCAGCAGTCATCCAATAATTCTTTGGCCATTGTAACTAGAGGTTTTTGTCAGAACTCACTCAAAGTCCCTATTAGGTATTTTGTTTTGCTTTGGTTTTGTTTGTTTGTTTTTGGTTTGTTTGTTTGCTTGCTTGCTTGTTTGTGAGAGGGGGTATTTGTTTTTTTGGTTTAGTTTGGTTGCTTGTTTTTGTTCTGTTTAAATTTTGGGGATGGGAGGTTGAGTTTTTTAGGGGGGGCGCTGTATGTCATGTTTTCAGCATTGATTAGAGCACATTTTATTAGGGACAGTTACATGATGATTGGATTTTAAATTTTTTGTATGCCTTTTATTGGGTAAAGTAAAATAAATATAACCCCTAATGCAAAAGATACAATCCAAGGGCAGAAAAGAGAAGGAAGGAGTGATTCATATGTGAGTGCCCCAAGAGCTAGCTGTAGGAATAATATTTGGATTTAAGAGTTAAAGGCCATAACAATGACAACATGGGCTCCATGGGGAAAAGTACTGCCCAGAAGCTCTGGAAAACAGTACCACAACAGCTTGACTGGAAGAGCAGAGAGGTGGATGCAGAGGAAAGTCAAGCTACCGAGCTGTATCAGAAGGCCATGAGCCATACAAAGGCTCTATGCCCACTGAGAGCAGGGACTGTACAGAGAAGCTCCACTCTTGATCCAAACTGCAGCCTACCAGTGCATACCCAGCATCTCTGCCTGGGGGCAAGATCCTGGCCCTGTTGTTTCTGAAAATTGCAAAAAAAAAAAATTCCAACAAGATACTTTAACTTTTTATCTTGATATATAAAGATAGCAAGATAGCAGTATGTTTATTCTGTCCACTGAGCAACTATTTGTTTTTAAAATGGTCTTTCTACTCATCTTTCCTTTTTAGTTTTCTAATGAATAATTTTTCTTTGTGCTATTTTGAATGCAAAATAATTTTAATAATTTTATTTCTGAAATCTATTTGCTTCTATTTTTAGCAATCATAATTTTGTATATTATGTTTGTATATAATTTTATATATAAATTATATAAATTGTCTTTTCATCCTGTACTTTTAATTCTATTTTCATTAAGCTTCTGTCTTCCTACATTTTCCCTTTTAAGTTTAAGATGCATTACTGTCCCAGGTTTCTTTCTTTTGTAAGAAAGTGGATTTTGAGTGCATATAATATGAGCCAGGATATGGTATAGTAGTGAACTGAAGTCAGAAAGACACACAGAGAGGTACACTCGGTTTCCAACTCTCATTTGAAAGTCAGTGATAGGTGGTTACTTCTAGCCCTCCCTCTGCCCATTCCACTCCACACCTTCTCCAGCTTTGGGGATCACCTATCTTGTGTTTAAGCAGCATGACAGACAAGTTGTGAAGCATATTAAAGCTTTATTTTTAATCATTAGGAACGACATGCTGTACTCTTAAAAAGGTGCTCAGAGACAATAGATTTTTAATTATATTTCTATAATTTTTGAAACAGATGAACTCATGAGGATCCAAATAAAAAAAGCCATTTCATACTTGAAAGGCTCCAAAATACGGTACTCTCTGTGTCTGAGCTCATAAAACAGTTTTGGGCGCTGCATATCTGACATATGCATCTTTCTTGGTATCTCCCTCGGGTGCTCTGACATTAGAGCACAGTGCTTGGTACACTGCTCACCAGCTGGAATTACTTACTGCTAATGGAGACAGCAAAGAGGTACACTGATATTCTTTAAATAAATTTAGTGAAAAGACGATAAATCAGTATGACTTTTATTTCTTTGGAAGAGTGATAGGAAACAAAATATAAATAATGGATTCTTCTCTGCTTGATGCAATTTCCGCATCATATGGTTCTGTCTTGTCTTCTATTTCAGACTGGTAAGTAAGTTAAGTAAGAAAGTGAGTAAGAATTTTAATTTCTTATATAGTCTACCGACTGGCTAACAAACATAATAAAAGTAATAAATCTCCCTTTTCTGCCTTTCTTATTTTCCGTTTTAAGTTAGACAATGATGGTCTTTAATTGCTTATTAACTTTTCCAATTACAAAGACAGGAGCAAGCAATGAAGGCAGCATACATGTTCTGATCCAACCTAAAAAGTGATATATGCCCTTGAAGGCTTTTTAAAATATTTTAAATTTTTTTTTTATTAAATAATTGAATAGAGTGGTGCAGTTGTGCACAAAGGTAATGGAGGTGATTTTGTTAGTGTATTCCAGCATGGCAGAGACAGCAAAGCTCTTTCTCTGCTTCCCAAATGCTTAAAGTTCCTTGACCTTTTAAATGCATTTTGGCCACTAGCATTTTATTAAAAGATGAGGATAAGTGGATGTTAGATTGGCATTTTTTTTATCTGGGAACTGGAGGAAAGTATTTGAATGTAGAACACCATCAAAATATGAACATAACTCTGCTGAAAGGTATCTGTTTTCATCTTTGAGAAAGAGAAATTCTTATTTTCTAAATTGCCAATTCTCCCACTTCACCTATTCACCCTATTCAGTTTTGGTACATTTGGCCCGGAGAGCTGTCTAAATATTTCTTAGTGATGACTCTAATTCCCCTAAGCAAGGTAGTAAATGAGTAAGACACCAGAACTAAAACAGGTAAGTCAGTATATCCAATTATGTATTTAAATTCTGTCTGTTAAAAATACTGAAAGAATTCCAGTGGTAAAATATAACATATGTAATGAATATTTATTTTTTTCTAATTCTTTTGCTCAATGGATGATGCAGTATGTGCCATACCCCAGTATTATTCTGCATTTTTTACTTCTGTGTGTTGTCCAGTTTCCAGTAGCAACTGAAAGAGTTTCAAGTAAATTAAAATTGATGGAAACTGAGAATACTATATTTATTCAAATTGAGGTGTGTCTCTTAACATTAAGGTTGATTGCAATTCTCTTTGAAAATGTAGGACATATAACTAGCATGGCATCATCAGCAAGAGAAATGTAACATTAATAAAATAAAAGAATATTCTACGTAGTCTGTCTTAAGAGTGACCTTCAGAGAGTAATGGAATATATATTTTCTTATTTACAATCTTTTTATACTGTGAGTCTGGTGGCAAATGTCACAAGAGCAGGGTGTTAGGATTTTCAACATTTGTAGCATTCTGATAGACTGATATTCTGCGATAATAGATTTTCTTTCCTTTTGACTGTTATCAAAAGAGAATTAGCTGGGAAAGGCAAAAAAGTATATGTGTGTTGGGGAATAATTTGTGACTCAGTCTCTTTACAGCTTTCAGAAAGGATTTGAATTTGAATTGAGAGTTTGAGGTACTTCATTTTTTAGGATCAAATTACCTCTTTATGAAACTACTTTTCAAAAACAAAGCAACACAGTATGTATTTTGAAAGGAACATGAAATAATGTCTAGGACCTTAAGACAGATGAGCTGAAAAATATTCAGACCATACTGTCAGCCTTTAGATCCTTGGGAGGGGCTGCAGAGTTCAGCAAGAAGCAAGCAGACAGGCCATGAAATCTGAGTGGCACCATGGGCTCCAACAAGGACTTGAGCAATGCCATTTGATTTCTGCTAAGCTTTTGAAAACTAATGGCTCCTGAAAGTGGACAGGAAAAACATATGTATTTATGTTGTCTGGTGTTATTTCTGAGTAACAGGTGAAAATGCTATATCCAAAAGAAAGATATGTAGCTTTAATCTGTAGCCCCAGGACTGTGAGGCATTTTCACTGCAGTTTCATCAGATGATATGGAAGGTTTAAACTCATAAGCATTCCCTCTACCTGGGCTCTGTGCCTCTTCAATCATTATAAAGAGCTTTAATTGGGTAAATAGATACCTTAGGGTTTTACTGCTACTAAATTTCACTATCAGAGAAGCATCCAGACTTGAGCTGCATCTGGAATGAAGAGCTATGGTACTCAAGATAAATTTATAAGGTTTGCACTCCATTTGTGCTCTGAGATTACTGAAAATAAGTTTCTCATAGGAATTTCTCTCTAGAAATTTTTCCAGGTTAACTTTGCTTCGCAGGACATAGGATATTTTACTTTTCTTCCTTCAGGCTCCATAATTCATTATTACCAAAAAAATGGCATCTTTCTTCTTCTAGCTATTAAGACATAAGAAACTGGTACACCTCTGATATCTAAAAATTGATTGTGAATTGTCCATCTTAGAAGCTAAAGCATTTGAACATAAATTTTCACTGCTACAACTCAAATAATTTTTGCCATTTTTACCTTTGCAGTCAGAGAAGACAGTAACAAATGACATAGCACTAAAATGACAAGTGTTTTTATACTTGTTTAAATGCTATTGAAAATATTCCAAGTTTGAAGATCACTTTAAATTGGAAAAAGCACATTTTTAGAGGCATGCTAACCCTCTTGCGCTAAAAACTGCTAAGAAACAGGCACATTTTCTGGTTAAGATCATGGGTGAGTCACAGAAAAATCCTAATCCTTTACCTTTGCATTGTTTAAACTGTTTATAAATCCTCCCCTGAAAAAATGGGACATATTTTTGGCAATTGTTTTATTCTTATTTCCTAAGAAACCTCTGTTTTGCATTTTTCTTTTCTAATGACTGATTAAATTTGATGGATTGACATGATTGTTTTCTATCAGGTTTTCAGGAAGATGTTTTTATCTTGCAAGCACATAAATTATGATAATTTTTTTAAAAATTTGATTATATCTAAATATGGCATTAGAATAGTGTTTAAAGATGATCACTAAAAGGGTCTACAAATAGTAGTTTTCTCCCATGCACTTACAATTAAAATTTACCAATTCTTCTGTCATATCTTTTCTTCATCAGTTTGTTATAAGTAAAGTTTGGGATATTTGTTTAGTTTTACTTTCACTAAGGGAAATTACACAAAATGTGCTACTATAAAAAGACCCCAACCCAGTAAAATTTGGTGCTTTGTATATACAGTAAACTGAGGGATTTAAAGCTTTCTCTTTTCAGGCACATCTGGAATAAGTTCTCCCCATATTATAGAGGTTTAGTGTTATTTGTATCTTTATAAATATCCTTCTGTAAAAAGAAGTCCAAAATTTTTAATTTGCTGAGGCTTTGAAAGTTTACATAAGAAAATAGACTTTTTTATTCTCCATAAAAGCACATTATTTACGGGGCTTTGTACTGAAATAAAGAAATAATACTGAAATAAAATTTTGGAACTATTGCCTCCAAAAGGGCCCTTTACCATAGCAACAGCCCCACAGAAAGAAGTTGTGCCCAAAATAGTACCCTTAAATAAAATATAGAACAACATAAACTTGGTGTCTACAAGTTTTGCCACAAAAAAGATGCTTCACAATATTTATGTCCCAACTATTCCCAAAAATTGAGTAGTGTGGCATTCTGATTTCACATGTCCTCATTTTACAAGCTCTGGTTCTTTTGTTCCTTAATTGTTGATGACCTTGCTAATTTGGGGCAGAAAGTGTAGTTGCTAGCTGAAAGATAAAATGGTAAAAGGCTAAAGCGCATTACTGTATTCCATTGTAGAGAAAATTACTTACCTTTAACTGTTCAGTGAAGAAATGAAATATCTGAGAATCTGTTTCTTAATGGTTTTCCTCAGCAGTGGCCTGGAGTCTCAGTGCTAAATAAAACAAAATGATGGGCAGATTTTTGAATTGCTTTTGTCTCTCTGCTTAACCCAAGTGGCCTTTTAAAGTCCAGTCTGTGAAAGGAATTTTGAGGGTTTGAGGAAACTGTTAGGAATAACCCAGTGATTAAGGAGTGAGGGATCTACGATAAGTGTGAATTTGTCATTTGTTCATTCATCTTTATAATATTTAGGACTTAGTTTTGCCTGGCTATATGCTGATAAACTCCTGGCCCTGAAAGCCCAGCAGCACTCTTCTTTTTTTTCCCCCATCACATCCAGTTCCTTGTCAGTTTGTCTCATGGTCTGGAGTATAGGAACCAAAAGCCAGTTCTCTTCACTGTAATCCAGCAAGGTTTGAGTGATTTCAAGGTGGCCTTGTGTTCTTAAAGATAGATGTCTGTGTTTCATGTGTCCTTACAGTCCTCTGGGTTATTCTCAAATTCCTCCTCTCATCCAAGAATGGGCAGTTTATAAATCAGGCGAGGAATGCAGTCCTTGATAACCTGTAAGTCCTTACCTTGTAAATCTTGCGGCTGAGAGGAAGGCAGCTTTGTGTGAAGCCGTCTAAAATACAAAGTGATCTAAGAGGCAGATTTAATTCTTTGATGTACAGATGGCATCACATTTAATGCAAAATCATCCATGGAGTCTTAGCAATGGGAGAGAAATGAGAGAAAGCTGTGAGTCATTTACATATTCAAATTGCAGGGTCTGACAAAACTGCTGACAGGACCAAGCTATTAATGGGATTCCAGCACTGTCTAGAAATGGATACACAGCATTTATTTTATTCCTTGGTTTGTTACGATAGTTTTCTTTTAACAATCTGTGAATTACCTAAGCCCCACTATGAAAGTAAAATGATTACATGTCTTACCTGAATCACTGCTCTTGTTTATTGGAAAAGGATTAAGAACATCTAGTGTCTGATTTCACAGCAGGTTGTACTTCAATGCTTCCAGTGCTGGCTGTAAACCTTGTTTCTGGACAACCCTTTGATCTCTATCCTGTATAAACCAATACAGCCTGTGGCCCATAGTGACTTGCTATGGAAACAGATAAAGCAAGATTTGAGTAGGTGTGTCATAGCTGTAGCAATCTTCAGCATTTATCATTTCACATGAGGAAGGAGTTTGTCTCACAAGTGGGGAAACATGTAAGGCTGGAAAAATTTTCAGTCTTATACCATAAACATTGTAAGATGTGATGTTCACTTTAATTTAGTCAAAAATTCTTTAGAATGCAGATATGAACATGTGGCTACAGGAGATCTGCTTCAGAGTAAAAGACACTAGCTCTTAAGGGTAGGCAGGTATTTACAGTATGGGAGATGGACAGATGCTTTGAGGTCCAGATTTGTCAGTAATACAAGTCTGTCATGACCTGTGAATCACATTTGAAAATCTAAAATCACGGAAGGCTTTACATTAATAAGAAAAAAAGTTTTCTGTGTTCATTTCATGCCAGACATGGAATAAGGAGAACATCATGGATCACCCTTTGTAATGAAAATCAAAACAGTTCATGCTATTTATATTGTTTAGCTTAAGACTGTTTAGCAGAAGCTTAGCATGATGTCCAATACTAATAAGGGAAGCTCCAAGGAAATATTCTGTGTACATGAATTTTATACTCTACTTTAAATATTAATTTTCCAATAATTTCTTAATCATAGAGGTTAACACTGGAGAATGTAATTATTATTGGCAGCACTATTAACAGATCACTATTAACAAAATTACATCCCTATTTATTATCATATTAGCATAGATGCATTATTATTATAGAATAACCTTTACTTAGCTACTAACCAAAAATAATTATATGCTTGATTTGAACATTCTGATTGAATGAAAATATCTTCCTTCCCTTTATGAACAATCCACTGTCATTGTAGCCAGGTAATAGGATAGTCACATATATCAATGTATACTTCAAGTTATTGGAACAAATTTCTTAAGCCAGAATGTTCCTTCCTGTATTTCTGCATAACTAAATGACCATGGTTAGATTAACCTGAAGAGAAAATCTGATTCTCTTCACTAGCTGTTGCATCTGTGCTTTATGTCATGTGGTAGTAATGGTTACAGCAATGCACAATACTTAGTATGGGTTTAGTCTGAAGTTTTGGCTGACTTTTTCTTAACGATAGGCTGCAGAGTGAAAATACTCTATAGTTTTAGAGATTCAGAA
>VWYI01043878.1:0-46302 GCA_013399455.1 Anthoscopus minutus
TGCAAACAAAGACACAAAAAATAAACAATGGAATATTCATGTTTCCAGTAAGGAAAAAGTGCATGTGAGCAACTATGTACATAATTATGTACATGATATTGTTTTCTAGCCTAAATATTTTTTCTCTGTGTTAAAGAATAAAAGTAAATACGGCACATTAAAAAAACAAAAGTAACTATTAATAGAAGTTAAATTTGGTGACTGTTTGCAGAATGCAGGCAGTGTGCTCTACTGGCGCCAGAGGGCCTCAGCCACTTATTTATTCTCCATGTTCTCTTGTAATTTGTTTAAAAAACACCCCAGAACCCGGGCAAATACATGAAACACTGCTTTAGGACTCTGCCCTTTGAAATAAACCCTTCACGTCATTACAACGATCAGGAACATGAGTGGTAACAATTTTTCAATGTGCATCCAATGCTCAGTGCTCTTACATTCTTGATGCCGCCCTGCTGGGCAGAAGCCTTGAGCCAAGGCCCTCACACTGGTCAGCAGAGAGGGAATTCTGCATAACAACCTCTGCATTGTGCTGCTGTACCTTGTACAGCTCTTATCTGTTAGGGAAAATACACTGTGTGGTTACAATCCATGATATTTGCATTTAATTCCAAAGGGCCTGACAACTCCACTGACTGCTGTTATCAAGCCCAAGAGATTTCCCTCATTTAAAGTTCCTGAGGCCAAGTTCAGCAGATATTCCCAGCCTCACCAGAGATCACTGCCAAGGCTGTCCCCTTGCTTCAGCTCTCTCCCAGGTGCTAGAGCCACTGTCAACATTGCAAGCATTGCATCAGCCTTTGGCAAAAGCTGCCTCCAGGTGCCAGGTCAGCTTGACTTAAAAAAAAAAACAATCCATAAACAGAAAAGGAAAACATTGCTCTAAATGAGGAGGACACTTAAAAAAATCCAATGTTGGTGGCAAGATCTGAGCAGATTCAGAATCTCTTTCCCTATTTAGCTGGAAGCCTGTCTCTCAATAGACTAGCTAGTGTTGAACTATGATAGATGTAACCCTGTTTAACTACTGGGCCTCCTGAACTGCAGAGGCATCAGGACCCTTTTTAAAGGATCAGTATCCTTTAAAAGAAGGTGGAGGGAAAAAACCAACTGCAAAAGCACTAGAAACAACACAGGAGGTAGGGCCCCTCTCCACCAGTACAAAAAGAAACAGATATCTCTTTGCAAAAGGAACACATATTCAAGAAGTTGTCTGCATTTAATCCTCAGTCTGGATAGCAAAAAATCTATTCAGCTGTTGCCTAGTCAGCTTGGCCTCTGAACAGGGGTTCTTTTCAAAAGAAAGAATTTCACATGGGTATAAAATCAAACTGGTTAAATTTAATTATTGTCCTGGTTTGGAGAAGAAACATAGCCATGAAAAGAGGTCATTTTGCATTCCTTCATACTAGAAATCATGAATTAAAAGACTGTAAGGATTAAAACAAATGCCAGTCTTGGGGCTGTAACTTGAATGAATAGAAAATTAAGCACTAAGGAGAACTGTATTCCTCCCTCACACCCATCCTGTAAGTAGGATGAGGAAAAAAAAATCTCTAAAAGTTGATATGAGCAAGTTCAGCCAAAACCCAACATGGTTAAGAGAGGCATGTGCATGGCATTTGTGGGTGGAGAGGGAAGGGAAGTCGACTTAAAAACCCACAAAAAGGAGGATTGTTTTATTACCTCCAGAACTTGTCAGACCAAAAGCTATACCAGACAAATGACTAATTTCCACGCTGTAATAATACACAGGTGGCTGCACTGTGCCTTCACAAAAATCATTAACTTTTCCACTTAGCAGCCAGCCTGATTTCCAGTCTGTTGAATTCTTACTGTTAAAGACACAAAAACATTTTCTGGAAGTTTACTTCAGGAACAATAAACCTAACCTGTCAGGAAACAGATGTTTTAGCAGAGTTTCAATCTCCTGTGGTTCTGCAAACCCACTGATGAAATAATATGATTCCTTAGGAGACTGTTGTCACTTTTTAGATTCAGACAGGTGGGGTGGAGAAGAAAAGCTTCTTATTGCACCCATTACGCTCCCTGATCTGAATGAGAACAGCTTCTGGACCAGGGTGAAAGGAAAAGTACTAGAAGAATTTGGCATACCCAGAGTCTTAACTTTTTTCGAAAGGATTAGATTTTAGCAGAGAGAGTGAAAAAGATGGATTATTAGGAACCAAGTAAAGACAGTAAGCCCTGAAAACAATCAGGGGATTGGAGCATACTCACCCCGTAGTGACTGGCCAGTACTTGGGAAGAAACAGCTAAGAAGAACTGCCCAAAGCATAGATCAACATAAATAAAGAGCAAACAAAAAAACTGCTTTATTTAGAAATCAAAAACTTTTTGACAAAAATATGGTATGCTGAATTCCTGCTAAAAACATCATAGCAATATTATCTATATATTATTCCATTTAAGTGGCTATTTATTAACTTATTATTTGTGATTAATAGGAATGATGATGCAGCTGTGTGTGGAAGTGAGAAGTGGACTGCAGTACAGGATGTTCTAGGAACAAACAATTTCTTGCAATTAATTATTTCCATTTTAGACAAAATTACTGGTCTTCCAAATCCTAAAAGTAGTCATATTAGCTCAGACCAAAAATTGTTTCAGACTACTATACTTTTTCCAAAAAAGAAAAAAAAAATGGCAGGCAGATACCTAGGAGAAAGGGAATGCAGAGTAAGCACATACAAAATTTTCTTTAATATTTTCCTGGCTTCCAACTTCCTCTAATCCAAGATTTCTTCTGGGTAAAACAAAAGTTTGCCTCCTAAGCATTGTATCTGATAACATCACCTACTAATTCCTATGGCATTTCATAGCCATCAAGAATTCTATTGGTAAAATCTCCCTGCTATTTTGTCATTACTTGATCTGGAGCAGGAAAAGCCATTGTGGAAAAATGCATTTGACAGCCAACAGCATGGCAGTTGCTACATAAAACACGGTGCTGAAGGGAACAAAAATTACTTCATGCATGACATATTAAATACTAAAGAACAAGAGGACTGCAGATTGCACAGTTGGAAATCAGACATGGGTGGGGTCAGGAGGCCTGACTTAATAAACTGTCTGATAAAAAAATTCCAACGTGAGAAAAGAAACAATGAAGAGATGAATTTTCAGCATTCATGTCAATATCATGGAAGTTAAAGGTTCACACGTTTCTTTCCCTCCAGTTTAAAGGAAAATCAATGCCAATCCACACACAAATTCACTCCATTAGCTTTAAGAGAAGTACACTCATGGCATTAACTGGAAATATACCTTCTCCATCTTTTTTCAGTGCTTCAATAAAATAGCTTAATATGAAAGAGTAAATGTGTATCTCAAAAGATTTTCCTGTCTTCTTACTGTATCCAGTTCTTTCTAGACTACACCATCTCCCCTTTTGTTGCAGTGGGAGCTATTACTTTGTAGGTAATCAGTACATAGTGACTGTGCTGGTTTTGCAATAATTAATTTTTGATGAAGAATGTGGGCATCAATCCTTCTATCCCTCGTAGGTGCACTGGCATCTGGCCAGTGTCAACCCATCACATTTATGTACCTGTACAGCAGGACAGGAGCAAAAACAACAGGCTGGAAGCAAAGCAAAGGCAGGCACAAAATCTTGGAGAAGTATTTCTGACTGTTACAAATATATTTGTGGTATTTTTAACTGGTTACGGTCAGTTGTAAATTTAATTACCTTTTGTACTTTTGTATCAGTCAACACAGAGCTCCCAATCCAGTTTTTAGAGGGAAGAAAGCTCTGCCTGCAAAATACTGATGGCATATTCAGTACTTAATGGACTATCTTGAATGTTTCATCAAGTGAAATGAACAGAGACCCTACCAGAATCTGAAAACAAAACAGGACTGGTATCAGAAGGCAAACCTCCTTGTCCTAACCTACTTAACTGCACAGGAGTCCTGTAATTCTGTAGGTACTAAAGATGTGTATGTGGGTTTGTGCTACATCATGTTTCTTCAGTGCAGTGGCAATTTAAGGAAAGAAGAAATCAGTAACAAAAACTGGAACCAGAATAATTTTTACTTTTCTTAGGAAGGCAGAACAAGACCAAACAGGGTAAGATTATGCTGATGATACCATGTTTCTGAGTTTCTCTATCCTCAGACCTGCAGTTCACGGGTACATACACTGCAACGCATGCTTAAGTAAGCCCTTTATTAAATCTGTGCATCTAGTTCTAACATTGTAATATTCCTGTAAAAAGTAAACTCTAAAGGAAGAGAACCTCAACAATTAGGACTCTTAAGAAGCTTATAAAGCACTGATACACAGGAGCAAAAGCATGAGTTCCTCTTCCAAAGTAGAGTGTCAGACAAGGTCTGCCCTGAGGAAGTACACCAGTGCAACACAAACCAGCAATGTCATCAATCACTATCCCTAAACTTGTGAAACTAATACACAATTGGAATCCAGGAAGGAGATTCATCACAAAAAATTGTGTCTGTTCAAAGTGAAAGGGAACCAGGTTGTGAACAGATGCAATATTTCTGAACTCATAAAAGTGACAATATTTCAATACAAGCAAAACTATAAAACAAAGAAAATGACATTTGCAGTTAGTTCCATTACTGCCAACAATGTGGATAGACTGGTTAAAAGTGGCGTGGCCAAGTGGTTCAGCAAAGGATAAAGTTTACGTATAATCCCAGCTGAGACAATCACTACAGTGACCTCAAGAAAGCCATCTGACCTCCTTATTACTCAATCAACCAGCTGGAAAACTGGATAGAAAGCAGAAATGGGTTGAAAACCAGATGTGCAGATAAATTGGGTCTTCCTGGGTAAATAAATTACAAAATACCCTATACAGAACATAAAGAGTTTGATGCAGGTGGGAATGGTTTATTTAGCACTTTATTATGTGTTTGATTAAAAAATGGCACTGGGGACTAACATTGTAAACATAGTCAATTTACTTGGAAGTGCACTCACATTACCAGAATGAAATGAACTAGAAAGGAATGCAACAAACAGAGAATAAGACACACACATAAAAAAGAATTTTATAGACAGAGTCCTCAGAAGTCTCTAACTCATGCACAAAGTTGTTTCACACAGGATATCTTCAACAAGTTCATCGCTCACCTGAGGAAATTCAGAAAGTTCTTTCTTCCCTTTTTTAAAGTTCTAAGCTGCAAGCATGACTTTAAAAGCAACACAGATGATGTTACACTTTTATGAAAGTCTCAACTTGTATGATAAAAGCCCATAAAACAATAGATAAAGGCACAGATAAAGAACAATTTTATATAGAGAACAGATTGAATACAACACTTTTTATCAGAAAGATGACTTTTCAGATCTTCATCACTTTAAATTATTTAAGTCATAAACAAAAAATTTTCAAACAGCGCACCTGAATTCCTTTTGGACATCCAGCAATCAATCCCAAAAAATGGGAGAGCAAGTGAAAAAGTAGTTTTGAAAAGTAAGTACACCTTATAAATTGCTATTTTAATGAAACTTCTGGTGCCATCCTGTTTAATGCCCAGAATGGGAAAGACAATTCACATTTGCAGTTGTTGGTCTTGCCCCTGATTAACTTCTAAAAAGTGTTTTTTGCGTCTTAGCCTCAGCTGCCTCATATGCAAAACATGCAATAGTGATACTTTACACTGGACCAAGAGGTGCAATTAAATAAATTATTTCCGTCACTAGATACAAAAATTAGGTAAAGTAGCTCTGACTTAAAACCCAATCAAAGACTAGGCATTCTTACCACTGACTATACACTCTGAGTAACAACAGAACTAGACTCACAGGTGACAATAAAAGAACAAGACCTAACGGGGGAAAAAAGACCTCAAAATAGACAATAAAGAAGTAGCTTCAAAATATACATGTATCGTATGTCACAGGGCCAAAACTTCATTGAAGGAGACAACAGATCCCGCATTCTCCTCTCCTTCTCCAAAAGGAGTGATCACATAAAAAGTAGTAGAATTAAGATCAATTGAAGTCAGATCTCCAAAAATCTGTTGCTTTCTTTTGGACTCTGAATAAATGCATACAGCTGTAAAAGGCCATATATTATAACTGATACTCCATCAACTCTCACTGTTGCAAATGAGGGCAAGGTATTAATCTGACATTTTAAGATCACAGCAGTGCTTTTTCCCATTTAAGGTTATAATGTACAACTACAAACTTGATTTCTAAGGAAGACCTATATCCATGGCATGAGAATAGAATTTTACTTAATGTCAGCCATACCGACTCTCTCCTCCACAGCGCAACCTCATCATACAAGGAGACAGATTCTCTCATTCTTACTGTGGTACCCTAGGTGGGTCAGAAAAACCTGATCATCGAAAAGTTTTAAAAGAAAAGCTGAAAATGAAGGGTAATTAATGTTGTTGCAGCTGTGTGGCAGCATAAACTGAACTGAAAGCTCTAGAAATCATAACTAGCTATCAACATAAAATGCTGCACTTGCAGACAGGATTTGTTTTTTAAAATAAATTTTTGCAGGCATCTCCATGATAGGATTAAGCATTATTAACAAGCCACTCTACTAAATAAACCCCTTTTCCCCCATTTAAAAAATTTTCCACATAACTTCTAAAGCTATGAACAAATCTTCCAACACTGCACAGACCTTCCAAAGCCAGGCACTATATGTAAATTACATGTTGCAACAGTGTTACTTTAACAAATAACTTGGCCATAACATACCAAAAAAAATTTAAATATCTAAGGTGAAAACCCTACCTAGGTATGCTTTAGTGTTTAGCTCAAAAAGTCTGAATCCCTATATCAATGGTACAGACAACTGCTTAAAAGTGAAACAGAACGGGAATTTTCAAGAGAAGAACAGCCTGCAAATCCAAGTGATCAAAGGGACTTTACAACCAGGCCAATAAGCAGTGGTGCTGCTAGGAATTTCATAGCTAACAACTAATCTTGCAAAAGCTGCTAGGAAGTACATCACTTTGATCTATAAACCAGTACACATCATCACAACAGGCAGGAAACACCTATCAGGAGAGGTAACCATAAACTTAGGCGTAGACAAAGCAGATGCCTGTGACTGTGATAAATTCGGAATTTATCAATCACCATGCAATTAACACTAAATTTTCTTGAAAGTGAGGAGAGAAATGTGATACACAAAGCAGGAAATAGAGAGGGCTGCAGCTGCATGTAGGAGAAACCCACACATGAAAATTTGGGAAATGAAAGGGCAAGAGAAGCAGAACCAACTCTAAATATGCAGGACATACCCCCAAATACACAGAAAGGATGACTGGCAAAACAAAATAAGCACTACTGGAAGTACAGGAAATCACCCTTCACAGTAACTGGATGTGCTGGTTACATAAAAACATCAGGCATTAGGGTAATAGTAGAAGAAAGACCAGCATATGCTTCACTTGAAGAGCTCTCGAGATGTACCACTTTGACTTCTAAGAATGACCAAGGGCCACAGCTGCCACTGTTGATTGTACAGCACCAGCTCCGTGGTATCGGATACTCACAGCTAATTTATAGGAAGTATCAGTTCCCTGGACAGAGTGGTGAGTAACAATATGCACAAACTAACCTTTAGCAAGATGTATACTGGTAATGAATTAATGAAACCTTAAAACTAGCCTGATCTTCCAGCCTTCTAAACATTGCCATCACAACATCCAATGCCCTAGGACTTAGTTACCCACCCAAGAAGAGAATATCCATATGCACAGAAGATACAAATCTCAAACCACAATGACATGAGAGATGTTTTCAAGCATATCAATGCACCTCAATAAACAAGTTGTGTGACCTCAATTAGTGACATTGCTCGGTAGTCCAAAAGCAAGAACAAGCACTTAAGAAAATAAAATCCCTTTCTAGAAGGATGCACTATAAAGCAAGTCTAACAAGTGCTCACTCTTCCTTCTTTTTTTTTGTCCCTTTCTAGAAGGGGGATGCAGTGTCAAATACTATTTTGTTAGAATATACTAACCACATCTCATTCTCAGAGTCCACAGCAATTTTTATGCTAAACACAACTATCATAAATCAACATTAATATTAATAATGTGCTTTAAATCCCCTATGATGTGCTCAGTACAAATTTGGCATTTGGGTTTTCAGTCATTACCTCATTAATGCAGAATGGAATTTTAACATGATGCTTACACAATTCCTTGCAGAAATATCTTTGCAGGATGAAGCCATCCTCGCGATGAGGGTAGTGTTTTGTCTGTCTGAAACTCAACATCCTCTTTCACTAGAAACTATAGACTCAAAACTCTTCGGTACTTTTGTTCTCAATTAACTTAGCATAACTCCTCTTCAAGATCTTAAATACTGCTTTTAGCACAGAAATCTGTATAAAGTGTTTACAAGAAACTACAGAAAAAGCACAGTTGAACAAAAGGCTGAAATAGTCATACATTTTTTCCCCATCCGCAGACTTTATATTGTTGTAGTCCAAGCCCAGTCGGAAATTAAGCACCATGGAGACACTCATTCAGCCTCCCTCTCTCCCCACCACCTCTGTGGATTGGGAAGAAGAAACAAAGTAAAACTTGTAGGTTGAGATAACATTAGTGTCACAATTGACAATAAAGTGAAATGCAGCAATAATGGTAAATGATAATATTGGTAATAAAATGGGAAAAACTAGTGATGCACAAAGCAATTTCTCACCACCCATGACCAATGCCAGACCCCCTTCCCAGACCCAGGCTGGCCGCCCTTCCAGGGGACTCCCCCCAGCTGGCCATGACCTGGTGTGGAATATCCTCCCACTGGTCAGTTTGGGTCACCTGGGACCTGAGGTTTTGTGTACATCCTCACTGGCTGCACATGAGCCAAGGAAAAATGTCCTTGACTTTTTCCCAAACATGACTTAGCAAAAACCCAAAACATCAATGGGTTATCAACTCCATTCTCATTCTGAATCCAAAACATGTACTGTAACAGCTACTGAAAGGAAATTAACTCTACCCTAGCTGAAACCAGGACAATTACATCCAGCTATCACATTCACATTTTAAAACCAGGAGGCAGATACTATCGTAATCTCAAAGTGTAGGATTATTTTTTTTTTCCTGGAAGAGAAGATAAGAAACAAGCATGTACTCACTGTTATGTTTCACATATAAGGAGGAAACACATGTGTCCTGAAATATCTTTGTGCTGCCTTCAAATATTGCAACCAACTATGCAAGCAAAGAATTTGGTTGCATATCTAAGAAGGCCACTCAAACATCTCAAGCAACAATGCTCACCTCTAATTCAAGCTGCCTCCCTTTTCCATTCCAAACAATTTTTTTGTGAGAGTAACGGCAACCTATGCTAAACAGAAGACAACCTATGCTAAAAGGAATGCTACAGGAAGATTTGCAGTCAGGCTAAAAATTACTTACAGAAATAAATCAGCACTTCTATAAGAAGAAAAACTTAACTCGATAATATATAAACAAGTTCATACCAAAAGATAATCTTTCATTGTATCTTTGCAAGTAAAGCATTATCAAGAAAGTAAAGAAAAAGTCTATAGACACTAAATGCCCAAGCTACAGAACTTCACATATGCTTAGGGAAAAAAAACCCCTTTTAAGTTTGTTTATTAATGCTACTTCATCTTACTATTACATAATTTATCCTTGTCAAATTCAGCCTTATTGTGATATACGGATTTCTCATGTGAAATTCCAACACAGACTTGATTCAAAGCAGAATACACTCAGCTCATGAAGCTTTGCTCATATGTGCTCTTCAAGTCAAATCATGTAAAACCTTTGGCCTTTTGATGACTTGCACCTGTTTTACAAATATATTTGAAGAATGCCTGACTACTGAGAAATTGTTTTCCTCCCCATCTAATAACTTCTGTACCACAGTCTCACTTCAAGTTTGCCAAAAGCACACTAACAGCAATGATGGCATGAAGAACTCTTGTCCAACCAGTGAACAGATAACTGTTTAATGTAGCCAAATAAAATGTACTCATCCAAATCCATCAGATCGTGTTTTCTCCAAACTAGTATAAAAGTACAAACTAGCTGCAGACACAGTCTGCTTCCCACAAATCTTCCATGTATAACAAACTATACCTTGTATCTGATGGTTCACTAGTAATTTTTCAATACCATGACTTTCAAAACATATGACAACTATTTTTTATTGAAGAAAGGAATGGACTTAAGACTGTCCAAACTACAAATTGAAGACCAATCCAGAAATTGTACTGTAGGTGCCAAAAGTCTGCTGAATGTCAGAACTTGCTGGCATTTTTATTGTTATGAATACAAGTGCAGACCAACTTCTTCAAAGAAGAAACACACTTGAAGCATGACAGAAAAGGAAATGCTCACAACTCCTTTTATAACAGCACAGGAGCGGAGAAAATAACTCCTTTAACACTGTCTGGAAAAGGTATCTCAAAGGAGTAGTTGGAAATGTGTTTAAAAGATGGAGAACCTTAAAGGTAAATGCACAGTCTATATTCTGGTCTTTGGTAGCCACACTAACAACTAGCAACTTGGAGAAACTGAAAGTTTGATTCCTACTTTAGTGAGACTGTTAAAGTATAAAACATCAACCCATCAATTGTTTGTGACTTATTTTCAATTCATTCACAAGAAAAAAATCCTTGTATGCACAGGAAGACAGCTAGACTGAGACACATTTTTAATTCTCTGAACAGCAATAAACTATTGTGAGCTTAAATCAGGTATTTACTATTTTTGTGCAAGTGTACATAAATTCCCAACCTTTTAAAAATATAACTGACTCCTGAACATGCTTCAAAGAGCTGATTTTGCAATAATGTGACTGTTACAAACTGAAATTAAGCGCATCCTTTTAGTGAGCACAACAAAAAGGACACTAAATTTAGAATATGCAAACAGGAAACAATGACCCAGACTAGTGTCTATCTCAGAGAAGACAGTGAACAGCAATCTGGTGAAATATGGGATATGTCTAAAATTCTCATCCCACCCTTATGATACCCTCTTATCCATGGTTGCAGCCTGAATTTCCTGTGGCACACAACTCTCGAAAAGCTCCCCTGCCGTTACTGTGATGCTCAATGGAATCACAGTAAAGAAAATATGACTTAATGTCACTTTCAGAAACATTAACTGCACTTACTATGTCCAAATGGTTATCCTCTGGAAAAAACCAAACCAAAACCAAAACAGAACAAAACACTGTGATAAATTCCTTTTTAGTACCTGCTTACCTGCGGTAAGAATTGTGAAAAGCTGACACTCATCTCCTCCCTTTGAGAGTTCTTGAAATTTACCTGGTAAGAAGAGTTCTTACAGCAGAAGGTGCTTATTCCAGGATCCCAAATATGCAACACTCAAAGCAGAAAATAATCTGGCCATAAATTAACTAACACTTACTTGCATCAATCTTTGAAAATGAAGTTGAGCATGTTAAGTTTGAGGACAATGACAATCTCTGCAATTCCTGGGGACTGCTGACCCAGGATTGTTAGGTAATGAATGAATGAATTCCTGAATTTGTCACAACTCCCAATTTCTAACAAATGTTTGGTAGTATGCTCAGTACAATGACTTTCTGCACTGTGACAGAACACAGTAGATAAATATTTGAAGCTCTAATTTCTAAGAAAACCTGGGGAAAGTCTGAAGCTAATTGAAAAAAGAACATTGCCACATTTCCCTTTTAAAAATATAATTCATATATTAAGGAATGTACACTACACCTGATGCATAACTTCAGCAAAGATTAACTGCAAATAACTACCAAACAGCTGGCCTATTGTCCAAAATGTATATAGACTGTTCACAATGTAATGTCTTGAATTTCAGCACTAACATAATAGAAGGTTTCCTGCTGATTTTACATCAGCTTGTGGTACAGGTGCAAAGGACTTAGGTTACTGGCAAGCATAAGGAAAACTAATCTAGAAACCAGAAGAGCAGTTTCTCACATTCCATAAACAGTTTAAAAAATTAATTGCAATAGCACACGCATCATCTCTGGATGTGTAGCCAGCTACGCTATCACTGATAAATGCAATCAGAATTTATAAAAAAGCAAAATATTTCCTCCAAAGGTAATTGATATAGACAGATGACATAACCCATAACTGGGAATTGGTCCACCCAACTTATATCTGGAAGTTTCTGAGTCCCCATAGGAATAAAAAGTTCTGTTTTCATTTTTAAAAAATAAAAGGAAAAGGTCAGTCTTGCAAGAAACTTCATTTGGAGTGAACATAATTTATCCTTTAGTGACTACTGCAAAAGCTGTAATTTACAGTAGATGAATCACTAATGTCTTTTAAAACTATGGCCATACATATAGGCTATATTTTATCCTCAAGTCTTACAACTTCCAGAAGAAATTCCAACTGGCTCATTAAAAGGAAAATCAGAGAGTAGAAAAATTTGCTACAGTAAAAACTCTCTCAAGAGAAGAGGAAAAAAATAAAGCTAGGCTATGTGCAATTACTTTTAACAGAGCCACAGCCCAAAGAGATGAGGTAACATCATAAACTAAGCTACTTCTTTCAGCACACCAAAACCCAAAGTTGCATACCTTACCAACCTATCTAAAAAAGATCTAAAAAACCCTTCTGGAGGCCACAAAAGACATGCTAGTAAAAGGGCATAATGGATGCGCATATAGACCTCATCTGCTATCTGGGGAAGTTTTCTCAGAGAATCTACATAAATATACTGCATCGAGCAATTCAAAGCAAATTAGAACAGCTACATGCAAGCTTTTTCCAAGACAGTCTAGAGGGGAGCAGGCACTCTGGGCTGCTTCTCAGCTGACACCAAGACACACATGCTCAAAGAACAGTGTGAGAACTGAATTGAAAAGGAATGAAAAGAGCTCCTGATGCTTTAACTGTTTCTGGAACTTTGCACAATAGGAACCTGACGCAAAACTGCAAGAAGAGCCGTAACACATATTACACACAAAAAACCCTTTACACCTAATACCTCTTTATCTAATGAAAAAATAGAAACTGTATTTCCCCAGCATTCCTCAAGATACATCCCTCTGCAACACACACTGTCCTACAGGTTCAAGTTCACAAAAACGTTAACACAAACACAGGGCATATTATCTGGCATCTTGTCCAGTTTCAAGATGATAAATTAATAGATTTCTACAAATAAAAAACACACACCAAATTCTATCTGTTCTAGTGAAAGCTGTATTTCATCACCTAGCAGACTTAACCTTCACATTAATTCTTAGAAAGTTTCATATCCTGTCATAGATCTGATTTTATTTTTAAAAGGAAACCCCAAAATGACAGTATTTTATGAGTTACAAAGTATTTCGATTGTAAGCAAATTCTTCATAAGAAAATTTCACAGAAATGAGTACTCCCTCTTTGGGTGCATACTTTTATCTGCTAAACAATGTGTCTAGATTAAATTTAGATAAAACAGTAAAGTTAAAAGATGGTCCAGGATTTTGCCACAGATGATACATGAAATAATGAGTGGATTTGAGGTAGCATGACACCTCACCTGACAGGCTTTCTTTCTCGTAGCAAATCTTCCAGACTCTTTTCACAGTGTTCAGCTGCCACAACCAGTCTCTCTAATTTGAAAAAAAAAAAAAAAAAAGGATAAGAGGACTAGAATCCAAATGATCCAAATGAAACTGTGAGAGTAGAGACTTCTCATTCTACCTATTTGGCAGATATTGAAGTATTTTTGATATTGTACAAAAAATTAACCATCATAAAATGTTACAAGATGTACAGCTTATGGATAACACCACATTTTTTATGAGACAGAGCAAATTATCCTTCCAGTTTCCCCATGCAAAGCATTCTCAATCCAACCATCTATACATCCAGAAATCTCTAATATCAAAGCCCTCAGCCAATGTCAGTCAGATTCGACTGAAGAACACAGGTCTCAAAGATAAGCAGTTATAAATTTGCAAAAATACATGGCTGAGTTGATAGAAGAGACTCAAGTAAGCCCAGCTTCTTTGAAGAAAGGTACTCAGGGTGAGCACAGGAGCTTCAGTCCTGACAGGTCAGTGAGTACACTGCCAGCTCTAGCATCTCTTGCTCAACATGGAGCTGTAGGGATCCTACATGTTCTGAAGATGGATGGGCTGGCTCTGAATGTGGAGGGAAAACCAAAGCTATTGTTGCACTGAAGACAACAATCATGCAGTAGGAAAAGACAAAGGCATAAGATGTTACAAGGGCATGTGAGGAAACTGCCAAAGAAGCTTTGCGACTTCGAGTAACCTAGCAGTCAATGTTCACATTCAAAATCAAATCAAACTGAACCATTACAAACAGTTTTGTAACATGACTGTTACAGTAAGATAAAGATGGAAAACAGAGGAACACAAGTCACCACATTACAGCTGGAGTGCTTGTTACTCAACTTTTTCCTTTTTCCATTCAAAAGACCATTTAAGCTTGTTTTGGAAGAAAAAATGTTGAGATTGCCTTCTACAATGCTAGCATAGATTATCAAAAAGTTTAATTTTACAAAAAAAAATCCATTTGAGTGTTCTTTTATTTTCAAAAGGTCTTTGAAAGTCTTTGTGGGGGAATTTATACATCTGATTTATTTTTTGCATTGTTCTTCTAGTCTGCTCTCACATTTCTCTGCAAGAGTAGAAACTGACATTTGCAAATAGAAGTCCACACACACTAAATCATTAGGCATAGAATTGACACATGGAAAGTTCTGCCAGTATGATAAACTAATAAAATTTGCCACCAAATTTCCTATAGTATATAAAAATTATTAGCTGCCATTTTAAACATTGTTAGAACACTCTCCTGACTTCAGAATTAGACATTTTATTTACTATCCTTCAACTTACTTCAACTACAAGAAGGTATTTTTTTCTTCATTTCTATACACACATAAATCTTCATGTCCTTTACTCTTTGTAATCAAAAAGGTGAAGTTTTACTGTTTGTTTTTTATTTATTAAATGTTATGTTAGTTAATACCCCTAACCTTTCAACCCAAACAATATTTTAAGAAAATCCCAGGTTTTGTTTCAAGCAGTACAAGTAAATACAAATGAAAATTATTACATTTTATAGACCCCCTGACTACGCAAGTGAAAAATCACATGTCTGAAGGCAAAGAAAAACACAAAATGAACTCCTTGACCCACTGAATACTTCAATATCTGGAGTTAGCAAAACCCTAATTTTGTAAAGATTTGAAACATTCCATCATACTGCATTCTAAAGGGGAAAAAATTATTTGCTCTACCTTATGAGACCATGTAGCTAATCAATTACATGCAATGCACTTCTGTATGAGAACACTGCTGATTTAAAATTTAAAGGTGGCAATGACTTAAATTGTCACAGGTGTTGTAGCCTTCTTTTGGAAACTAAGCCCAGTAGTCCTGCCAAGCCTGCAACAGAATATTTAGATCAGAAAGAAACAACTGAAGTTTTATTTGAGCTAACAGTAAGTGTGATAACAGGTACTGAAAAAAACCTCAGAACCTGTACTAGAATAAAGTAACCAATAGTGGGAGAAATCTTAAAGAAATTAAAAGATATTATACAGGAAGCTTGCAGCCAGGACACAAGATGACATCAGCTGCAAGTCAAGTACGTGAAACCTAACCATCACATGAACATTTTCACAAGATTAGAACATGGGTGTAGTTCACCATAAAAAATATATGTATTTCCATATTACACACAAAGACATGGCAGAGCAATTGAGTTCAGGAATTTTAGTGAGGTATAAAAAGAAGGAAGTTCTTAGCTTTTATCTGTTAGTGTAACACAAGAAGACAGAATAGACAAAAAAATCTCTGCTTTGAGTCAAGAGAGAAGAAACAAAAGAGTCAATACTGCCAGTCATACCAAAGGTATTCAGAAATTTTGAGACTGAAAACTGGCCCCTTTCTGGGGCTATCAAGGCAGTATTCTCCTCAGTCACCTTAAAATATATTGTGACCAAAAAAAGAACCCAAACCCAAAATCATAGTAATACACAAAAATTTGCTTATTAAACAGATACTCACCATGTTTACCTCTGGTAATGTCAATGTACTGGCAAAGTCTGGGATGGGTGATTGTTTTAAGGATCTGAAATCTCCCCAGAATTTTTATGGAGTTAGGTGTTAGAGGGAGGCCATTACTTCCACAGACATCATGGGGCAGAGCTGAGGCAAAAAAGGTGGAGGCACCCATCACAGAGTCTTTTAAAGGAAACATCTTTCTCATACAATCTTAAGTCCTTCAGAGCAATTCGTGTTCCTTAGATAGAGAACACAGAGTAAAAATTAATCAGCAAAAGATACAGACTTAGGTTACTAGCTGCTTACTAAAAAATGCAACTAAGATGTTGGGTTTTTTTCCTCAGGAAGTCACACAGGAGAAACAGAAGACTTAATTTCGTGTCTAAAAATTATTCCTTCTCTAAGGGAACAATCTTGTTCAAAGCACTAAATTCTCAGTAAAAAGCTACTGAATTTATTTGTGGATCCCAACTGACAGCAACTCCATGCAGGGTGCACAAAGATCCTTATCTACTAAACATATTTCCTAAGTCTACACAAACAGCTATTATGAAAGATACCTTCTGTTTTAGCTAATACAGTCCAATCTAGGATACAAAGCATATATAAAAGACTGATCTCATTTGTGATTTTTTTTTCGCCTGAAGAAACACAGATGTGAGATATGTACTTTTACATTCTAATAAATATAATCATATTGAACAAGTATGTACAGTGTTAAGGAATCAAACCTAAAAAAAGAAGAAAAATCTGAAACAGCTTTGAGCATTGGAATATTTATATTAGTATTTGTATTAAAAGTCTTATTTGTAAAGATACAATACTTTCACGTGTCATGAATATTTCATACTTTTTTGCAGATGATTTATTTTAGAATGTGAACAATGCACATTACAGTTAGAATTTTCCATTGGAAAGACATCAGTTGGACAGAGTGCAAGCACAAAGGTTTATTGGTGTGTAGCAGGTTCCAATTGGAAATCTTTAACTGCGTATTTATAATAAGAATCCCCATTCCTGTAAAAACATCAAGTCTGCCAAATAAACTACTCAACATCAGAAAGAAAATACATATTAAACATTTAGAAAAAATAGCTTAGTTTACAGATTCAATTATAATCTTGTTTGGCACAATGGTCCTTGTTAATTCTCAATTTACAGAAACTCCAGAGACATATTTGAAAAATAAAACAAGCAACCCCAAACATAAGACTTCCACCACCTTTAGAAAGGGACATATATTACAGTTGAAATGAAAGGGTTTTTTTAACAGTTTTTTTTCAGTCTCAACATTTCTCTAGTAGCTTACTGTCATTTCTAAATTCAAAAAGATTGGTTATAGATGTTTTAAAAGTTCATCTGAAAAAAGCTCCTCTCTGTCTATTTCTAAATTGAGGGGTTTTGTTTGTTTTTGGTTTCTTCTTTCACTTCCCATCAAAGTCTGGCAGAACTATAAACACAGGAGTGCTACATATTGTCCTTACTTCAATGGACACAATTTTACACCTCAAACTCATTTTTACTATATAGAAAAGACACATACTACATTAATTTTATGATTTGAAAGTATTAATTATATAGTGCAGAACTTCCCTGACACTTTGAAATAAAAACAGGAAGAAAACAAGAAAGGCTTATAATGTTAAACAAACACCAGAGCCAGTTAATGCAAATTCAGTTTTGGGATTGAACTCCAGAAATTCAATTCTGATAATCCAAAACAGCAAGGATGGAAGAGGAAGTGAAGACTTGTCTTATTAGTGTCATCTGAAATTATTGAGTCACTGTTTCCAAACCACCAATTATTCCATATATGAGAGACAGTCTATCACACCTGTGAAATGTGCCTGGCATAAACATTAGAAGTTCAGAAGTGGATTTATTGCACCCAATAAATATTATTTTATTGTTATTGATATTAAATATTGTTATTTATTTATAATAAATAACATATATAACAACAAATAATAATATATTACTATTGTCATTAAATATTGTTTATTGGTTATCTTGACCTCTGAACTATGTCCCCCAGCTCCCTACCTTCATCCAAATCCCCCTCAGAAACCTTTACAGTAAACAAAAACACTCCAACATTCTCAGCAAAATCACAAAAAAAAAGGCCTTTAGAAATTCCTGTCCAATATTCAGATTAGCTGTTTTGAAAATCTTTCACTAGGTAGCTCTCTGATGTCCAAAAATGTGAAACAAAATACAAAGTGGAACTGCATCTACTGAGCAATTTATTTGGTCCTTTGAATAATCGACTGCTCTCAGAGAACAAACGTTTTTCTTCAGAAGTCAGCCTTTTCTAGAAGCATCATTTACAACTTCTTCACTGCAGCAATGCTAATATGATTGAGTTAAGGGACATTTAGAACTTTGCTCTTAGGGAAAAAAAAATTCAAAAGCATAATAAACTTGATTCTCAGAAGCAAATATTGCACATACAAAGGGATCAGCCTGGATGGGTCCAGGCTAGTGAAACACATCTACCAGTTCCTAAAGCATCCACATGCAGAAATAATGGCAAGCAGCCCCATTAGTAACTTGATTTGGCTACTTAGTTAAACGCCTCCCGACTACTCAGGTGTAAATATCCCTTACCCAATGAAGGCAGCTTCTCTGAATTAAAACATAATTATACTGCTCTTAAATTATTTTTAAAGCAATTGAGAGCAATTTCAGGAGAGCAGGTAGCCCAA
Organism: Anthoscopus minutus; assembly: GCA_013399455.1. NCBI lineage: Eukaryota > Metazoa > Chordata > Aves > Passeriformes > Paridae > Anthoscopus > Anthoscopus minutus. Next base: position 18,703 of record VWYI01043878.1, read on the forward strand.
ATATCCTATACTTACACTTTTTCATAAAAACGTGGTATGTTAGACAAAGTAGGCGATTTCATAGGACGAAATTCTTTCACAAAATAACTTTGCTCCTGAGTCTTAAAATATTCCTTCTACAACTACAGTAATTATTAACTTGATAAAATAACTGAAAGAGAATATACAACTCTAACATTGCTACTTCACAAAAAACCCTGAAACTGAGTGATTTCGCAAAGTTTATTAAAATGCAGAATAGATATTGCAAAAAAGTCGAATTCTGCTACACCGGTGTCCTAATAAAGACCTAACACGGCCTTTTTCCCCCATTTGTTTTATCCAGTACAGGAACTAAACCTGGCACAAGAGGAATCACTTTTACCCGGTTCTCTAGATGACTCCCAGAAACGCTGGGGGACCCTGATCACCCCAGTGCTGCTACAGATCCCCGGCCGGAGCCCCCCTGGGGTAAGGGAGGGGACAGTGGAAGGGAGCAGGAATGGGCAAGGGCGTGGGGAAAGAGTAAGGGGATGGGAAAGAGGACAAGGATTAGGGAAGGGGATGAGGATAATGATGGAAGGGCGGCAAGGGGCCAGGCACAAGAACGGGACAGAGGAAAGCCCAAGGATGCCGCGGTACCTGCGCGAGCGCCGCCGCCCCCGCCGCGCTCGGCCCCACCCCGCCCCAGTGACGTCACTCCTCCCCGCCAGCCGCTCGCTGTAGGGCCGCAGGGGCGCCCTGCGCAGTGCCTGAGCTTCCTTTCTTCCCCGGGTTGCTAAAAAACAAGACAGAAAATCCAATGTAAACAAAAAAATTAAAAAAAGATAGAGGGTTTAACAGCCCCCCCGCCCCGTGTGTGTGCGTGCTCTGCCAGTGCTCCGGGAACGACGCCTTGAGTGCCTAAACCCCGCGCTTGCTGGGGGTAGCGAGGCTTTCCCGGGCGCCTGCTTGCAAACGTCAGGCGCTCGCCGGAGCAGCCCGGGCAGCGGGTCTTTCTTCCCCGGGCGGGCAGCGGCGGCTCCTCGGTTCATGTGAGTGCCCCGGCGGGGCCGCGGGCTCTGCCGGGCGGGCTCTGCCTTCTCCGCGCTCTCGGTGCCTCTCTCCGCGCTCCGGTGCCTCCGCCGGGCCTCGCCTCGGTGCTCCCTCGCCGGCCGTAGGGAAACGGCGCCATGAGTGCCCTGGGGCGGGCGGGGCCGGGCCGAGCTCCCCGGAGGGGGTGGGAGCCATGCGGGGCCCCGCTAAGTCGCTCCTGTAAATTTGCTGCGAGCCGCCAGCGTAGCTTAGTGGGGTGCGGCGGGGGTGCCCCGTGGAGGTGGTCGCAGGGAAGGCGCCCTTGTGACGAAGTACCCCCCGGCGGAGGGGAAGGGTCAGAGCCGCAGGAAGCGGCTTTACGGCCGTGGTTGTTCAATTCATGCCAGGGATTTTGTCGCAGAGCTCGACGTGCGCTCTAGATGTAGGGCAGCGTTGCAAATTCAGATCCCGCGCTTTGCGTGGAGGATGCGGCCGCGCCTGAAGTGGCTCATCTCAAAGCGGTTGTGCTACTTTATTCCCTCCTGTCACTGGAATGAGGGTTTGGAAGCGGCTTAGGGCGGTGGGCTGTGCAAGAAGATGCTGTATTAGCCTGGAAAGTACATACACGGAATATCCACTGACGTTTGCTGTTAGTAAAGGAAACGTAGATGCTGCCTCGCTTTTGGTTAATTGTATGACGTTCGTTGTACTTTTGCATAGCCTTGAGTGAAGAACAGAGTATAACCCATTACTTGGTCTATCCTCAGTAGAGGTACAAGGTTTAACAAACAGCACGGGATCTGTGCATTGGATCGACAGGGGTGAGCTTATGGTTATATTGCCAGTCCACAGCCCTCCAGCATATGGCAACGTTCCTGAAGCGCTGTATATATTGGGTATCTATCAGTATTAAGTCAGTATATATCAGTACTGTATATACCAGATAGTGCTGTGCCTGAGGCTCATCAGTAAGTGGTTTTGAGCTGGGTTTAGCAGCTGGCAAAATAAAGGTGGTACTACTGCAAACTGAGTAATACCTGCATTTTATTGCTCTTTCTGTTTCTTTAATTCAGATTTTTATTTTCTTTTGAACGAAGTCATTGCTTTTTGCAAATAGTTCTGCAGTTCAGGATACTTAAATGAAATCTGCAGTAAGGTGAGGCAGTAGGAAGTAAATACAGCCTCCTGGTTTGGTATGTCCTTACCATTCACTTGCTATGTTATTCTCCAGTTATGTTTAAAATTTATTATGCCTCTGTGGCATACCTGTTGGAAAGGAAGCCCAAATTCTGTAAAATAAAGCAAAACCAAAGTCTGAAACCTGAACTTTTAATACTTGATGTTGCTAAAAGGTATTAGAAATTACTAACAGAAAGACATTTAGCAAATGGTTGGTAAAGTGGATGTTTGAGACTTTATTTTTGCAGGGGGGCAGTGTTGTATAATTTTAGGTAGCCTCAAGGGTCATTGCTTATCAATACAACTTCATTATAATTTCTCCACCCTGTCACTTGTTAAAAATCTATTCCTGTTGCAGAAATTTTGACTTCCCAGAACTTTAAGTAATATATTTATGAGTTGCTTTGATGTTTTAGCAGCACTGAATACTGAAGGTGCAAGATGTTGAAGGCAGAAATTACTGTTAAAACTAGTTTCAGCAAATTTGTGCTTTAGACTGTCTCTTTCCTGTTGTAACTATATGCTTATTTTCCATACAGTGCTCTTGATATCTTTGTTTCTTTTACACCTTAAAACGTAGAGAGAGAAAGAAAAAACAACTTCTCATTCTCCAGACTGAAAGCAGTAGCTTGTGTGAAGAAAATGGTATTGAAGGAAAAAGGATATCTGCTAAAAAAAAATTCTGCAAATCTTAAAATAGTCTATCAGATTTAAATACTAGGACTTGAGTTGCCTAGAACCTTGAAAACTTGATGCTTCTGATAGTGAAGCATATTTGAGTGGGAAAACAATCTGAAAAGTAAGTTTAATGCAGAAAGGTGTCATGATACAGCTTTTATATGTTGTAACTCTAATTTAGTATGAATTTAATAGTGGCAAGTGAATCTAGGGCCTCTTTTTTGAAGGACGGCTAAACAGTCTATGGGTTTTTGTTAATCCTATCAGTTCCTCAGCTTCCTTGCCCTTTCTCTATTAAAGCAGAGTAAATAATTTCATGGAAGTCATGCTACTCTGAAAAAGGTTGACATCAGACTGAAGAGTGGATCTCAAATTGACGCGTTGTTGAAAAAACATGTATTTAGATGCAAAATAGGAGATAAATGTTATCCCAGACCTGTCTAGACCACAAATGAAAAGGCTTGTGTTCTTCTGTGCCTACAAATCCCACATACTTTACAAGTCCCCATTAACATACTTGGGAAATACCTATATAATAAAAATAATGTAAAACAGTTGTCATTAGGATTGGTGAGGTGTGCACAAAGACAAATCTGGTATTAGCCATAGTATTTTTTAACTTTCCTTATGATGATCTGATTGGTTTGTGTCATGGCTATTAATTCATGTTTGTCTCTTTATTGTTACCTAAAACCTAAAGAAGGCCAAATGCTAGCCAGCGTAGGCAAAAGTGAGGAGTCAGCACAGAGGGCAGCTGTAGGAGCATCAGATGTGAGCACAGCAAACAGCAGCTCTTCCTTCTTGTAGTGGTAGGAGTTACATGATGTCTGTGCAGCAAAGACCCCCAGAAACCCATGTGTTCTTCTGAACAGTCACCTGCATGGTTCTTACCTTTACCAAGAAACATTTTTGCTGTTAAGATTTCCTGTCATGCTGGGGGTGAGAGGAAATCAAAGTTTATTTTTCATTTCCATGGTTATGTTAGTATTAAACAACAGGGGAAGGAAAAAGGTCTCTGATGGCCTTTTTTCCTCTTCAATGTGATGGAAGCCATCCTTACTCATAATTTAATATAATTTTAAAAATATTTAGATACTTCTCAATGCAGGCTTCTGCTGTCTTTTTTCTATTAATATTTTGTAATATTTAATTTTATATTTCTTTGTGCTTGGGGAAAAGTGCTTACTTTAAAAAAAATTCCTTTAAGGATAATTTTCAGGGGACCGCAGATCAGTAAGTCATCAGTTGAACAATTTTTTCTCTTAGAGGACAAAAAAAATGCAGAGCTGGCTGCATTATGATGTTAGAGGTCAATTTATTTAGAGTGAGTGTAAATTTAGTACATTGATCTTGTACTTCACAGGTGGTTTTTGTATCCTGCTTTCACACTTAAAAAATTTTTGATGTCTATTATGTTTTCCAAAATAAACACACTTGAATATGTGGAAATATCTCAGAAGGGCAGTTTTTACAGCATGGTTTTTAAAGTTAAATAAAACACAGACATGTAAAAGGCAGAAGTGTGATTGGGTTTGTAACACTGGATGTAACAAAAAGACCTTAGCAGAAGAGGAGCTAAAGATCGCCTCATCTACTGAAACTTAATCACTTCTGACAGATGTTTGCCTAGCATGTTTTTAAAACCTTCCAGTGATGGATATTCCACAGCCTCCAAGGGCAGACTGTTCAGTCTATTCTACTCTTACTTGAAAGTTTTCCAAAACTTAAATCTTGCTTTCTTTTTCATGTCTGCATCAGACCTGGTGAACAGTTTAGTCCCATTCTCGTACCAACTTGCTTTGTCTTTGAAGAACAAGACCAGGTCTCCCATTTATCTTCTCTTCTGTAGACTAAACAACTGCATTTCTTTCAAGCTTTTTGATCTTCTTTGAAGTGTCTTGAAAAAGTTGAGAGACAGGAAAGGGGAATCTGAACAAAGGCAAATCTCTGTGCCAGTTGTAGGGGGTCTTGAGTATGTGAGTTCAACATGAGTATTTCTTGAGCAGCTGAGGCAGTTTACCTACAATAAAATGTGGCTGGTCAGGCCTTTCCTGACTTGCTTCTCCCTTATTCCATCCTGTGTCCCTCACACTTACTTCCTAGAGAAATTAGAAGTTGAACTTTTTTTTTCTTTAAAATGGAGCAGACAGGTGTGGCATGGTAATAGACTCCCGGGAGAGAAGTTGTTCTCTACTTTTTGTGGTGTAGTGTTGTGTTAATTGATTGAGTCGTTAGTTGCCTTGATACTTTCTGAACCATAAAGTTTTCCAATGGTGAAGTCCATACAAGCATGAAACATACTTCAAGAGCATATTTTCATCCTGAAAATACAGCCCCTGTGGTTCCAGTCAGCTGAATAGATTAGACAGATGAAACTAGAGAAAGTTGTTTTCGAGCATAATAGAAATGTGCTAGTTTGCTTAGGTAGCATGATGGTTTCAAATGTTTTGAGATTGTCACCATTTCCATTTGGGTATTCCTAAACTTTCCAAGTATCCATGTTTACATTTAGATGGGAAAAGTTCCTTACCTGAGCATGCTCTGTGCTTCTAGCAAATGCTTTTAAGTTCATTACTGTTAGAAATTTCTGGGCAGTTATAATTGGTTTTAGGCATGGCAATTGCTGTCAGTCTTGATTACAAAGTTCAATGTGCCAGATTCCTGTTCTGGGGAACAGTTGCTTGTGATGTAAATCTCTCGGCGGTCTCTACTGGTGCCTCACTACTCTCAATTCTTAAGTTCTTATGCCGCTTTATATAAATCAGCAGCCTAGAAACTGCTCTTTGACTTCTAGAACTGTAGAGAGGGTAGATTAAACTAGCATTCATATTAGAAAGCAACATGTACTGTATTTGATCATCTGCTAAACACAATTAGTGTAGAACTCATTATTTCCTCCAAATTCTGAAATGTTGATGGAGATTCTATTCTGGATTAGGGGAAAATTGAATTCCTGGCAGCTGGTAATGATGAAACATAATCAAAAATTGCCTTAAGTTAGTACATGTCTTCTTGAGGTCATATGCTTTTGGCATAAAACTACCTATTATGGAAGACTTCTATTTCCATTTCCTTCTCATCAGGAGCTTTCTCAACGTAGCTGAGCACTATTAATAGTGTGAAGCTTAGTCTGTGACTTCAGGACCCTCTCTCAGAAACTATCCACAGCTATTGGATCTGATTTCTATCCCAGAGTGTTTCTCAGTTACAGTTTAATATACAGCTTTGTAGTGGCATCTTGTTTCACACTCAAGATAAGTGGACAGATCATTTCAGCAGCTCGTTTGTCCAGGGCAGCTGGGGACTGCTGTACCCCCAGGAGTGCCGGGGCTGGTGCCTGGCATGTGAGAGACATTGCAATTGGCTTGCTGGCAGCTGCTCTGGAGGCAAGGCCCTAAGCTCACATCTGTGCTGGTCCTTGTAAGGCTTGAAACCTTCTGTGTCAAGGGCTCTAATAATTGGTAACAGTCGCACACTAAGTCACTGTTGCCAACTAGGATATGACACTGAATTGTACCCCAGGGAAATTAATATATTCTTAGGGCTTCAGTTACCTTTGCTGCATCACAGTGGGTAAGTAATTTCACATCCGATGTGAAAAATCTATAAAATAATACTCGTGATAAGAACGAGGCACACACAGATCTTTTCCTTTGCATTTTACTGAAAATTTCCCTGCAAATTAGCACTTTTGAAGACGTTAAACTGACATATGTAAATTCAAAATAATTGTTTAAAAAGTACTGGATTTTTAATAGAAAAATTTGGAACAGCAAAATTAGAATTTGGCTAACTGGTCTTAAAATTTGTTTCTATAGCTTGAATCCATAAATGTAAAATGTCTATTCCCCAAAAGCTGCGTGGAGGATTCCTCTGTCAGAGACTATCAGTCTTAATAGCTGACATCAGCCCTCTCAGCATCCAGGCTGGGTGCACAGGGAGTTTATGATTTTGTGATTTCTTTTTTTCCCCCCACTGCACAGATCAGCATTAAAAGAGGGGAAATAATTTTCATCCTAGAACTTTTAAAAGTTGTGAACCCAAAGTGCATCTCACTGCATACAACTACAAAGAAGTGGTAGATACTGCTGGTACATGGTTTTGAAGTGATATGAAACTGCTTCTGGCTGCTGAGAATTACTTGTCAGCCCACTTTAGATACAAAAGTTCATGTAGGCTCTTCGTTCCGCAGCTGAATAAATCATTTTTCCTGCACAGGATTAGTTAGTATCTTTATAGGTTTTCATGAAAATACCCTGTTCTATTCAGCATTTGAAGGTACAGTAATTTGTGATGTGTGGGGAAGAGGGTTTCCTCTGTGTAAGGTGCTGCAGCAGCAGGCTCAAAGTTAATCAAGGACTGCTCTTACCCTGAAAATTTTGTTTGACAGTTTTGTTGCTCCCCATTAAAAGATGTTTGCCATTATTTTTGCTTTGGTTGCACACAGACATGCACACAGACATGCACACAGACATGCATGTTTTCAGTTTTTTCATCAGGTATTTGACCCACATAAAGAACACCGAAAATTTCTGCTTCAATAAATACCACCAGCTGCTAATGTGTCTGAAGTCAGAGGACACTCATTCTTTCAAAGTATGTCTGTGTGAGGTCTGCTCAGTGCTTTTGTGAGTAAGTAATGGTTATTTTTAACCTGAGCACTTGTTTTAATTGAATGGTTAGATCCTGTTTTCCTACAAGGTACTACTTTTTCATTTAGAAAAGCTGATATTAATGTAAAAGTAGTGAATGTCAAGGTTCTTTTTTAACACACTTGGACTATGTAAGATAGCTAGCAGACAGATTTCAGATATTAGGAGCATTAGGAACTGAAATGGAACGGGGCAATCAATGCTCCTATGAACTACCTAAACAAGTTATTTTGCAGACTATTGCAGACATAAAATGCATTGTTTAATGATGTTCTTATTCCTAAACTTCAAGTTTCTCAGGAAAAGATATTTTTTAAGTGTCTTCTTAGAAGCTGAGGTTTTTGACAAAGATTGTTGTGGCAGATGCAAAAGAAGAATATTTTGAGAAAAAAGAACATGATTTTGAGAGATATTTTAAAACTATAACTTTGTTCTCAACTGAGACTTCTCTTAGGGAGAGAGTATAAATAGCTTCTTCCCTTTCTCTTTCTGTAACTGCTGTACTTGCTCTAAATTAAGGACATAGTGTTAATGTTCACTTTTTTTAGGATAAAGTTACAAAAATCAATAAAATGCCCGAGAAACTGTTCTGCTTGGCATCAACAGGTAGATTTCTGTGCAGTTCTGATTCTTCTCTCTGATTTATGAGTAGTTTACTCTGTAGTTACAACAGTAATGTAAGGCTTTCACTTTACTTTCCCAGTAAAACCCTAGAGGGTGAACCACAATGCAGATTCTTTGAGTTCCTGTGGCATATGCTGACCTTGCAGACTTGTCCAGATGCTGCTGAGTCCTCTTACATTTCTGAATTTATAGACATATGTGTGTGTCTGTAATTGTAAAGTTCATCACCTGTCAAGAAAGTTTTATGAGAATACTTTGAGACATGAATAGCAAAAACTTTTTAAGATAGATATATATTTTTAGTTGTATATGCACACACATCTATATATAACCACAAAAAAAGCCCCAACAAAATGAAAGAAAAACAGAGTGAACAAAAAACTTCGTCAGTTTTTGATGTAAGCTTTCTGTTCCAAAGATCTGGATGTATTTTGGGTTTGGAAATTGATGATTACAGTTAAATAAATGAGGCAGTGTGTTGTAGGTGTTGCATCTTTTCCATCATGGGATTTATTTTGGGAATTTCTTGTGCACGTGGTGATCGTTTACTGAAAGATTTTGATAGTACTATTAAAATATTAATGCAGTGGGATTTGAAAGATAAACATTACTGAAAAATACATAAGGCTGTCCAACTGTTTTGGCATACGAGCTGCTACTTAAACTGCAGCTTGCACTACAAAGCACAGCCAGATGAATCTCTGCGGCACTTGCAGGGGCCTGGCAGATGCACTGGGTGTGGAACCTGGTGATACTTCAGTCGAAAGGAAAAGGAATTGCTTTTCTTGAGCTGTGTTGTGAGCCATCCTTGGTTATTCAGTTACCCAGCAGACTGCTCAGGTTAATAAATTAAGGCGTAAATTTTGTTACAGACCACATCCAAATGCTTGACTGCTGTCTTAACCTGGACGTAACTCCTTAAGGGTGATCATGTCTCTGCTTTGTTTAGTCCTTGGAATGTCTGCTCAGGAGTGGGAAAGAAGACAGAGTTGATTCAGAATTGGACTGAGGCAAGCATTAGTCGAAGCTTCTCCCTGAATAGACATTTAGCACAAGTTTACATCAGGGATATGGAGGAAGATACAAGTACTTTTAACCTTTTGAGCATTGCAGCTGTAGCATGCAGTTAATTAATACTGTGTGACATCAGCTAAAGTCTTGAAATACAAATTGAAAAAAATACTAAAATGATTTTTACTTCTGACTGTTGAGTTTCTAATGATCTCTACTGAATCAATCCAAGACATCCATTTTAATGCAAATTAGGCCAGTCAATTTCATGCTTCTACTCTGAGTGTTGTAATGTATGCCTTACTTCCTCATTGCTTCTCATAGATTTGATTTTTGCCTGTCTTATTGATGCTACTTGCTTGTAACTTTGGTACATAACTCCCTTTCAAGGCAGGCTTGTCTTCGCCTTTAAAAATAGTACATTACTAAGTAACTTCTGTTGCCTCAAAATTGGTACCGGTGGATGGGCCTTTTGTTGTGTGATGTTCCATCATATGTTTAAAAAATCTTTTTCATGCTGAAGTGTTTTTCAATATGAAAAAGTTCAGTTTTCTGTGTTTTTTCTATTTACAGCCCTTTAAAATAGGGAGGGGTAGGCTCTTAGGACTGCTAAAAGGAGCTGTCTGCAGCTGTGATTGAGCCTGATTTATCTGGCAGCCAGAAGGGTTGGACTGTAGTCTCCAGAGCTAGCAAATCATTCCACAGAGCTGACATTCCTACTTGGATGGACTGTGTTAGAAATTTTGGGTGTTTGAAAACCTGCAAAGCAGTTATTCTGACTTCCTCAGTGCCAAAGAAGTGATTTGAAATAACAGAGCAAATATGTGCAACTTTGCCTACTAATTTGGTGCCTGGGAAATTCCTTTCAATACTGACCACACAGAAGCTTACAGATAGGGAATACATAATAAATTGTATTTAAGACCTAAAAGAACAAAAACAAAATGGGTTGTTTAAAGCCCCAGTTACAGCAATCGCAGTCTGGGGAGAAAGGAACACAAGAGATCTGATGTCTTTCTGCAGTTAGAAATCTCTAAAGCCGTGCTGCCATACTTTGTAACACCTTAATATTTTAGGCTGTAATTTCATTTTGTTCATATTAAAAAGACCATTCCTTTTTTAGAAAAATACCAGGGTAATAGTTAAAATTTCATTTGATCTTTTATAGTACCCAGATCTCCAATATCAGGCAGGGAATTGCTGGTCTAGTACTGAGAGTCAAAAAAATTAGGTTCCATGATAATTCATTTGATGATTTCTAGGTTTTGACTTTTTATACTGCAATCTAGCAATATTGCTCAAATTTTGAAAAAGAAAAAAGCAACAAACCAGTTGTGATTTGGGTTTAGGGATTTAGGGGTTGCTTTGTTTTGTTAATTTTTGTTTTTACCTTTTTAATTTTTTTGTGGGTTATTTCTGTTTCTTTTGGGGGTGATTTTTGTTTGTGTGTGTTTTTGGTGGTCATTTTGTTCTGTGAGTTGTTGGCTGGGTTTTGTTGTTTTTTGGTTTTTTTTCTAATTAATTTTGCTGTTGCTTTTCAAGTGTTTGTCATTCTTCTGCCAAAAATGTTTTGATAGATCTCTCTTGCTGTGTGGAGAAGGACTTGAGTGAGCATCTACATATTTGCTTAAGGTCTTGGATTGTATTTTTAGATATGTGAACTTTGTGCTATTCGAGAAACATGCCTTCTTCCCTTACAGAGCTAACAATAAATTTAATTCTGAAAGAGATGAGCTGGTAGTTACATCTTCACTGATACGTGCATGCCTCAAGTGTGCCTGAGTGGTATTTAAGTGTAAGTTCACTATGTCTTTGCTCCATTATAGCAAGGAAATGATGGGTTTGATAGTAATGCAATGCAGAAGTACCTAATATTTAAAATTCTTCTGTTTTCTTTCTCACCATTATATTGTTCATTATTGATACCTTTGCCTATTTGTATATGAGTTTGAAAGGTGCAGTTTTTGAAACTGTTTATGAGCAGCTCCATATTTGACTTTTTTTTTTTACTGAGGAATTATTTTGTTAATTTAAGATATTTTGTTTATTGAGGAATTATATTTTTCCACACATAAAACTGTTGAAAACCTGCATTTCAAATAAATAAATCAGATTATTTTCTGTCTGTTAAAGCGTGGAATCACATGATCTCTGGACCTTCATTTCCTGAGAAGAGATATATGGGTATAAAAGCCGTGATTGTGTTTTATAATGTATAAGAGGTATAAAGCTAGTGAAATACCCAACCTTTTGTGGTAGTGATGTGTATAAGTGCATGAAACTTGATAAATATACCTGATTTCCAAAATGTCCTAGCAACAGAATTGTTTAAATGCGAATTTGTAATAAGGTGTTTCAGGTCATTGCTTCCTTAAGACAAATAGGGAACTGCTGCTGATTTTCTTTGCATTACTTAGAGTGAAATGTGGGGATGATCAAGTCAAAACTAAGATTAGATTTTTAAACTAATTAGTTGTAGCTCTCCTATGTTTTGGCTTAGATTTTTTTTATATAGTTAAAATTTTCAGAGATTTGAAATCTAGACCTTAAATTTTTCGACCAAAAATGTGAAATCATCAAATCAAGTATTCTGAATCTGAGCTGAAGATGCTGACAGCATGAGGCCTAGAACATTTTATCAGAAGTTAGGAGGAACCTTTACGAAAGATTGGTTTATAAAGCATGGATCTCAATTCCCCAAGTTGAGAAAAGATGGGATGAGTTACAACAGTTGCCTAGTTGCAGTGATACTTTGGTTCAACCGAAGAAAGCATACTTCTGGTCTGCTTTCTTCTGTTTTGATCTGCTAACTGTTCTTCCTTACCTTGCAGAATAAAAAGGTGTGATACGAGATTCTCAAATCTGGCTCGCTGTATCCTCACAGTTGATAGACGTGCAAAGCACAGGAAAGCAGAATCTGGCAAACAGCTGGCATGTTCTGTTATGTTTATGGGTTTTTGTAAGACTGTCTGCCAGAAAGGACCATGCTCAGATAGAAGGCTTTGAGCATAGTTCTTGCAGAAACAAAGTGGTTGTTGGTACTTGTTGGCCACAATCTTTCAAAGGAAGAAAAATAGTTTACTTTGAGATCTGCTTAGGATTTAAGACCAAAAGCTTAGGAAGAGGAATTAGCATTAAGTGCTTTAATATCATTTAAATTACTGAACTTCAATTAGCATTGGAGAAGTTACCTTTGTGATGTTGATAACTTTTAGAATAAGCCACTGGTTCTGTTTAATTTGAACAGACCATCTCAGTTGAAAAACCAACATGCCTTTCTCTGCAGATCTTTTATTTTTTTTCCTTTAGTAAGAAGGTGAAATCTTAGGTCTTGGTTGGCATCCGCTCGGTAACATACCCTACACATATGCCTCAGAGAATGCCACCTGGGCCATTGTGTGATTGTTACCTGCTCTTTGTTCAAGATAAATAGAATTAGCTTTGCTGTAGGAATACTTTATTCTTCCATGGTAAGCACAGAGCAAAGAGCAGTGATGGGTGAGAGCAAAGCTACATGCACAGGAAAATGTTGTCCAGCTGTGGTGGACTTTCCAAGTTTATCCTCTTACTGTGAAAGAATTAACGTGTATGTGGGAGAGCGAGAGAAGAAGGAGGCATTTGTGTTTAAATCTCCTGCAATTTAGTCTTACTTTGTGTGTTGATATTAGCAAAGCATTGTAAGAAAAAGCTGAGAGCTTCTAAGTCCTGAGCTTTTAAAATTTCCAGCTGGAAAAAGGAATGCTCAGAGCTAATGGCTTTAGACTTTAGGAGACAGTTGTTTTCCAATTTCAGGTGTTGCTTTTTATTTTGCTTGTTTGTTTGTGGTTTTGTTTTGGTTTTTCAGTTTAATGGTTGCTTTTACAAGAGTGGAAACTGGCTCCATATTCAGACTATGGATAGATTCCAAAACTAATTTTTAGAGTTTTAAGTTTTAAATTTTATCATTAATTTTATGGGGATTTTGGTTTCTTCTTGCTTTTAACAAGAAGAGTAAGCTAAAACCTGGTTTATGTCTTTAGTGTCTTTTGTGTGTTCAATTTTTGATTTGGATATATTCTCAGATTGAGGCCAATGTTGATAAAGTATTTGTAAAACACACTAAAATTTGCAGGTAATTTGTACTATATGAGAAGTCTGTATTTATTATAGAGAGTTTGTCACTTCCACGCTACTTCTTTTTGAGCAACAAAGTAGGATAGTGCCTGTTTTCTTCTGTGTGGGGACTGCAGCTACTTAGAAGATGGCAGCAGGCAGTGCTTTCACTTTGAAAGGAGATGGGCAACTCTCCTAATCAGCAGGTAGAATGATGAGAAGTTAAACAGCTCTCATGTGTTGGTGTGTAATCTAATGAATAACTGTATAGCTTGAGTCTTTCAAGACTGAGTTCCATTGAGTGGAGCAAGTGGGTTTTGGAGTGGTTCTGAGTCTTGCAAATAGCACAGCAGTCTCCAGAGGTCTGAGATAAAACAATTTCCCTTAGCTAAGCAAGCAGCTTCAGGAGGACTTTTCCAGAATGTCTTGAATGTAACTATAGCATACCTGTTTTTCAAAATGAGGGAAAGGAGCTCATTAGGCATAATTGAATGAAGTGACTTTACTTTGAGTTGCTCTTTGGGACATTTTCTCCTAAACAGGTCAGAATGTATCTGAAATGAACTATGATATGGTTTTTAAGCTATAGTATTTCTGGTTTTCTTTCCAATTTTTAGTTTGTGTATCACCAATAAGAGTTGGTTGTTTTAGAATTTTTTTGTGTTAGGGTGGCAGGATAGCACAGGGCAAAGAAAATACGGTAAAGGTTAAAAAATTTAAAAAACAAAATTGATTGTAATCTTTGACTGTTTCAGTTCTCATATTTTGAATGTGTTCTGTATTCTGTAATAAAGGGTGGATCTTTTTTTCTTAATGTGCCCTTTTTGGATACAATTTTATAGCTCTGCTGTATAGGTTCCTGTGCTTGTTGCTGCAGCAGTTCACTTCAGCCTGTTGCCTTTTTATATTAGCATCGGAAATACCTATTCCTTTGTGTTATTGTTACAATACTAGCTTTACAGAAATTTATTGGACAAATGGGAAAATTGTAATCATGTAACTTCATTTCCAGATCTTCAGTTCATTAGCCAACTTGGCTAAAATCTATAAAATGTACCAATTCTATTCACTTTGAAGTTTTAGTAGCATTTCAGTTATTGGCAAAGTTTCCACCGTTAGTACTGTGTTCCCCTGAGAGAATTTGTAGCTTGCAAAAAATCTTACTGGTATGCAGACAGTAATATCCCAGGCTTTGTATTACTCTGTATTGTGCCATAATAGTTTTATGTCTGTTTCCTTTTGACATCTTAATTAGTAACTTACTAGAATCACTGTTTTCCTTTTTAAAACTCTCTGTTTTCAGTCTGCCCATGAAAACAAAATTATGTTCTTGTTGGCAGACATTAACTTGAATATAAAAATTAATTTAGTTGTCCTGGAGAGATTTTTCTGCTCTTTGTTCCAAGAGAGTTTCTTTCTTTTAAAAGAAAACTCTAGTGTGGAAGGTGTGATGGCTATAATACTCTCACATCTTTAAGTGAAATAGTGTGTGTAAAACAGACTTTGATTGTATTGCATTGCAAAGAAGGCAGAATGTTTGCAAGATAGCCCGTGCATCATCTGACTATTACGCTTCTCTCTGGCTTTGTGAATTTTATTTTGGGAACTTTTAAATACACTATTCCTGAATAATTGTAGTTAGTTTTCTGGGGGAGTTTTTACTGGGTTTTTTTTAATTATTTAAATATATTCCTGTGGAGATATGAGTTATATAAAACGCGGGATCAGATACAAAATATGTGTTGATTTTTAGCATGCAGCAGAGGCAGTATGTTAACCCTGACATGAGTGTGATTGTAGCTGTTCACCTTTCAATTGTTTCTAATCTTTTTTGTCTTCAGCATGACTTTGGTTGCATATCCCAACAAGGGAATATTTGTATCTCAGAACCAGGTTTAGATTATAGTGTTACAATAGTCTTGGAATAAAATAGGAAGTTTTCTGCCAATTTGATATGAGAAAAGGCGTTTCTGTGTTTTAATAAAGTTGAGCCAGTACATGTGCCTGGATTGCCATTTTCTTACAAATTCTTTCATTTATTGCAGTTCATGGACAAATTTACAGGAATTAAATCATCTCACAGGAATTAAATCACCATTGCTTTTAAAGATCTTTTCTTCCCACCTGTAACCAGTTTTCTTGATTTACAGATGAGGCAGCTGTTTGTACAGATTCTTTCCTCATTTAGATACTGAGTGGGAGGGAAAAAGCACTGTCTCCTGCAGATATGAGTGATGGTAACTTTTTCATCGTTCTGTTGCCACT
The DNA here is from genome assembly GCA_013399455.1 of Anthoscopus minutus. Classification (NCBI taxonomy): domain Eukaryota; kingdom Metazoa; phylum Chordata; class Aves; order Passeriformes; family Paridae; genus Anthoscopus; species Anthoscopus minutus. The sequence goes on from VWYI01043878.1 coordinate 34,197, forward strand.
ATTTGAGCTCTTGTGTTTACACACAAGTGTTGCTGAGAAGGAAGGTAGGCCAGATTTGTTAGCTTTCAAAAAATAAAGGCTGTACACAAGGCATAGCTACTTTCTGGAACATTAGCAAAACATTAGTAAATGGTGAATACTATAAAATAAGGTTAGACAGCGTTTATTTGTGTTTTTTATTTGTTCTGGTGTTTTGTGTTCCCTGCTTCTTCATTATCTGTGTGCTGGCCCTTCCATTTCAGTGGATGCAAAATCAAACGGTCAAAATTGATGCTAAAATAGCTCTGAAAGTGTAAACTTGTAATAAAAGTTGTTTCTATCTGAGATAAGTAAAAATACTCATTAATTATGAGTATTAAAACAACGGTATATTCTTAATATATGCACAAGCACAATGTGTGAAGTATTCAGTATATTCTGAATAAATTTATTAGAAAAGTTTGGAAATTTTTGTGGGATGATTCCATTTTCTTAGTCTCAATAAAATTTGATATACACTTAATAAATATATATATTTAGTTAAGCTCAGGATACAGTGTTTTCCTGTCCAGTCTTTTCCCTTTTATTTCCTTCCTCGTTTCCCCCCTGCCTCCCCATGTATCCGTACCTTTCTTGCTGAGAAGGTAGATTTATATTTTTTCTGTTTCGTGAAGGAAGAACACATTTTCTGCAGCTGGGAAGAAAAATAGCTTTTCTTCCAAAATACTTGAAAACAGCTGTCAAACATCAGATTCTCTTTAACGTTGCTTTTTGTTTGGGCTTTGCATTAGGAGGTGAGAGTCTGGCTTTTCATATAGCAAATTTTCTTATTCAGCAACTCATTTGAGAACTGCTTGATGTGGTAAGAGATAATAGTATTATTGCATTGAGAGGTCATTAATTTTAGGCTGGTTTTTGTCTAGGTTTTTACCCCGTTTTTTGGTAAAGATGGCAGCCAACAATGCAGTGCTGAGCAGACTGGAGCAAAAGGGTGCGGAGGCTGATCAAGTTATTGAGTACCTCAAGCAACAAGTTGCCCTGCTCAAGGAAAAAGCCAGTAAGGATTTACCTATCTTATGCTAAACCTATTAACAGATGGTTAACAGTAAATGCACCTGGGAGAAAATAAGAATATTTGGTGCTGTCAACCTTTAAAGTGTATTTCAAGTTCTCCAAGATAAACCTTGTAAAAGTATCACTGCTGCACTGTCCTGTGGTATGTGGGGGTTTTGTTTTGTTTTGTTTTGAAGTTGCTTATTCTGAAATAGAGGAGGTATGGACAGGGAAGAATTAATACAGAAATTATGGTTATTTGATAGGACATGATTCCATTTGAAGGGATTTCTTTCCATTTGGAAAGAATACAAGAATATGCCTTATCCTGAATTTGTTGCTGTTCTTTCACAACTATGGCATTCTCTCAAGAGTGTCATACCTTCAACTTTGATATATTGTACTTAATTGTATCAGTGAATAAAGGTGTTCTGTATTACAAACATCCTCGAGGTTTTTCTGTAGATTTCTTGGAGTTTTTTTTCTTGTGATTCTGTTTAGAGGACTAAGACAGTATATTGAGAAGCAACTCGATTATATAAATATTGTAAAAATGGCTATTTCAACAATGAAGAAAATAATTCCTGAGTATTTCTGATGATATTTTCCTTCAAAGTTTTCACTTTTGTGCTGTTTGGCTCACCATGTTTCACTTTTCTTTAAAAAGAAACCTCTGTGTCCAAAGTGATGAACGCTTGTTACTAAAACTTGTTTTTTTAAATGTGTCAATTCTAGTCTTGCAAGCATCTCTCCGAGAAGAGAAGAAGCTCCGTGTAGAAAATGCTAAACTGAAGAAAGAAATTGAAGAGCTGAAACAGGAGCTGATTCAGGCTGAAATTCGAAATGGAGGTAGGGGAAAAAAGCACTATTCCCATACAACATAGATGTAGTTAGCACAAAACTATCTTAATTCTTCTTGATTTTTATCATTCTGTATGGGATATCATTCTCTATGGTATTTCTTACAAATTCTGGATTTTCCCTGGTTCCATGCCTATGACAAGTTACTTGATTCCAACATTTTAATAAGCTGCAGGCCTGACAGATCCATATTATAAACTTAATCAGACATGGAATGAGTTCTTTGTATTTTTTTTTGTTCACAGGCTTTCATAATAAGCTGTGAACCTCACTGATGACAATGACTCCTTGTGATGCTGTAGAACTTGCTGCATGTCTAACTCTTCTTGCTACTTTGAGTATTTAATCTAGCATGACTGAAAAATCACTATGGAAAAATCAAGCCAAGTACAGATGGTCAGGGACTTACTAGGAAAGCTGTGGTAATGTAAATTTAGAAACAATGTGTTCTGAATTTATGATTCCGTGCTTTAGACCAGCCTTCCATTGGACTTCTTCTGTCTTTGCTCTCCTTTGTGTAGTTCTATTCAGCTTGTACAATCATTATATACTTCATATTAAAAAAGAAAAGAGATAAAAAACCCAAAACTGAAGTGTTTCAGATACACTGTGTTATCTTTTAAAAGTAATGCCAAAAAATCCTCTTCTGCCCTCAACAGTTATTGCTATTACCCATGCTATCAGTATTGTAAATCGTTTAAGATAGTATTCAGTGTATCTGGATGCTAGCATTTAACTGTACTGAATGTGTTACTGGTATAAAACCACGCTGAGTCTTCAGAAAGATTAACATGTGAATACAGAGAATTCTTTTTCTCCTTTGGACACTAATAAAGTCTTTTCATGTACAAAACCAAACCATTAGTTATATTTCTCTGTTGTCTATTAGTCTGCAGCAGTTCTTGACAGGTGTAGGATATTTCACAGAATCTGTTTACTTGAAAGTGATCTCAGTGTATATTGGTCCAAGATGGCAAAGGAAATGCTTGATGTGCATCTTCCTTTAGTTAGTTAGTTCATCAAACTGGTAGTAGAACTAAAATTCAGATCTTTTCTTTTGAAGGAATAGGTGTTTGTTAGCTTTCAAAGGACTAACTAGTTGAGAACAGAAATTAGCTGGATGTGGAAGATCAAAAATATTACAAGATATTTTTTCAAAAACCTAAGAAACAAAGACTTTCCCCAGCTAGCAAGCAAGTGGTTGTTGATACAACAAATCTCATATTCAAATGTTTTTAGAAAGTTGTTTATAAGAATATAATTTGTGCAAATCACTTCCGTGTTGAAGAGGACAGGCATCAACTAACAAAGTGCAGTTCTTCAAGAAAGTTAGTAAATATCTGAAATGCAAAACAAAACATATATGGAGAATGGAGAATTCTGTAATGGTGACACCAGAAAGATTTATCAGTTGTTAATGATGAAACAGCCTGGATTGAAAGGAGCTTCAAAAAATCATCTCATCTGTCCTTTCTTGGAAGGAGAGCCTTGATGATGCTGTCTAGTGCGCTGATAATGCTTACCCAGTATAATTACTGGGTTAAAAGCTTTGATGAGATTGTTGAAGAGCAGAATGTAGAATAGAGGTGATTCTTGCACTTTCATCTGGCAAGATTGATGCAATGTCCAGAATTCCTTATCAGCAGTTTAAAAAGAGCTGTTGAAGGTAATGTGAAGAATTTAGGGAAGAGAAATCAGAAATCAGCAGATCATGTTAGGGCTGCAGGTCATTTCACTTTATTCAGGCTCAGTTTCTTAAGTTAATTTTAAGAGTTGAGGGATGATCTGAATACACTGTGAAAATGATTTTGTTCATAACTCATTTATGGAATAGTCTCCAGTATGACAAGAGCTAGTAGCTATAAACTGAAACTAAACAAATTGGAAATAGGGAATTGCTAGAAAAAATAACTAGATGTTGAAATCGGGTACAAAAAAGAGGTGTTGTTTGCTTATATATTTTCTTGTATTTAGCACTTTCTTGTGTTTAAAAAATGTGTAGTCAAACACTTTGTTTTAATTGTTCAATATAATCATATATAGATTGAGTTCTGAAATGTGTTTTGTAATGTGGTTCACTACTCAGCAGTTGTGGTTTAGTATATTAAGCAAAATTTTCAATTCTCTCTGCTTTTTCATTTATGTTATACACTTAAAAATACCAGTGTTCAGAGTTCTGGTACTGCCCCTAAATTTGTGGTTTTGATTTTAGTAAAGCAGGTTGCAGTTCCTCCTGGTACAGCCCTTTCTGCAGCTTCGTTTTCAGAGGATGTTCCACAACCTACAGCAGTTACAGCTTCTTCTGGTTCCAAAGATCAAATTAAAGTTGAAGATGAAGAAAAGAAAAAGAAGGAAAAAGTAGAAAGAAAAGGTACTTCACTTTTCTTATCTTTGATAGATAGCTGAGATATTAAATTTATACAAGTGCTATTGCATGATTTTGAGCATAAGAAAAAAAGCTTTCATACAGCTACAGTAGGAAGAGTCATGTGCTACCTTAAATCTTGAAAGTACTTGAAGCTGATGAAGGCTGTCAGATAAGCTACAGATTCTTCCTTGCATGAGATGCATGCCAGATTCTGTTTACTGTAACTACACTTCCTCATTTGAAAAGCCACCACCAATAAACCAACATGCAAGGCATGTCTGTTAGACACCTGTGCTTTTATGCAAGTGTATATTGTAAATGTTTTGTAGTCATCCTCTTATGCAGATTATTATTAATTTGCTATGGTTAGATTTGTACAGTTTTTCAGAATTTGAATATTATAATACTGCACTCTCTGTCTGGTTTTTTTGGTGAACTTTTGTACAGAGACTCATAAGGTGTTTGTATTTTTTGATGTATTTCAGCCTTTGACACATTACTGTTTCACAGAACTGTAAATACAACAGCAGAGGCCACATGTGATATCAGGCAGTTAATTTTTTCCCTCAAGTATTCAGGGGCTACAGAGCAAGTATTCAGTTGGTAAGGAAAAATAAAACTTTCTGTGTATGATGAGGGGAAGTACAATACAAGTAGGTGAAATTCAGTCAGACGAACACAGATCACATAATATTCTAAGTTGAAAGGGGCCCCCAAAGTATCATCAAGTCCACCTCTTAAGGGAATAGCCCATACAGAGGTTAAACCCACAAATTTGATGTTAACTAGCACAATGCTCTGATCAACTCAGCTCATCTCATATGGAAAGTAGTGTTAGACTTTTGCCTTCTGCAGAAATATATCACGAAAATGAAGCAGTAGCCTTGCACAGGCTGTTTCTATGGAGTTCAGCATCTGCTGAGGGTATTACATTTAACTGTTGAAGCAACCAATATGTGAAATTTGTTTTTAAGTCTAGAAATTGGTGAAATGATGGACTATCTCAAATTCCCTTGCTTTCTGTCACCTATGTCATCTCTTTCCTCTCTGGTTATTCTCAGATTCTTTGTTCTACTTCTTACAAACTTCATCTGTTTGATTTCTCTGGATATTAATTCTGGACTGACTCTGACACTGGCCAGAGGAGTGTGTTTTTCTCCTTGGCCTGTGGCACTGAAATGGCTATTTTCTGTGTGTCTATATATATACACACACCATGTACACATTTGCTGTGTTCTCTTTTGAAGAAAGTCTTCATTTCTCTGGGAGAGGAATGTCATGGAGAAGCAGTGTGGAATTATACCAAGGATAAACTTAGCACATCTTTCAAGTGATCATAGATATTGTGTTAGCTATTTTGATTGGGATTTTTTCCAGTTTCTCTTCTATTACTGTATATACTGATTTTATTAGTAGATTATATAATATAGACTGATTTTTGTTAATCAAATTGTCAATTACATTAAAAAACCCCAGTCATAATCACTAGAGCTTTTCATTCATCATAAATGAACAATTTCTGAAGAGCTGTTGCTTATATTAAAAAAAATAATGCCTTTGTATTGAATGTAGAATTTAATTTTGGGCTGGTACTAGAACAAGGATGCAAATCATTCAACATTGAAATCAAGTTGCATGTTGTGTCCACTTTTCCTGTTTTGCTTTCTTAAGAAGGGAGTTTAGTTTACATTAATATGTAAGTTATCTTGGATGAAAGAATAACAGAAAATTTAAAGTAAGCACATAATAGACTTTTTTAATCTCCCAGAGATTATAGCTGTTAGACAAGTCTTGAATGTCTCCTAAACAGCACAGTCTTATCTACAAACCAGATGTAACTTCCTCATCTTGAAAGGAATATTGCATATTTTATGAATCTGTGATTTAAATTAGCAGCTGAGTAGTTTTATACTACAGTATAAAACTGTATGTATGATGATCACGGGGTAAAGACGCCACACCAGGGGAATCTCATGATTCTCATGATCCCATGAGCCTTCTCATGCACTGTTGAGTTTGGGAGGTGCAGAGTGTTGTCTAAGGTCATCTTGAAGGGTTGCATTGCAGCTGTTACAGTGCAGTTGCAGTGACTTCACAGCTCTTGACTCTGTACAATGCTGATAAATGCTCTTAACCTGATTGACTGTGATTCCCTAGTTTCCTTTTGCACCATGGTGGTGCCACCATGGCTAATAATTGCTAATTATTTAAAAAGGATAATCAGGATATGGCCTTTGTCAGAGTATGCGTGTCACTTAGACGTGTTTGCTGCACTTAAATTCAGGGTGACTTCACAAACAGGAGATGGTAATTAGTTGAGTTAATGATGTAAATTGAAGTGTGTATGATAATTCACTACTGGAAACTAGTAATAGAGGTGCTACCTCTTTACTCTTGTTTGGTGTTTTGCACAGAATTTATGCTTGTTTCTGAGACTGTAGCTTGCTTTTCCCTTGTGAGTCATATACATTAGTTGTGCTTTTTTAATGTTTATTTCATGAACAAGTTATTCTCTAATAGGTGAAAAGAAGGAGAAGAAACAGCAGCCAGCTGCTGGAAGTAGCGATGCAAAACCTGTAGATGTTTCTCGTCTGGATCTTCGTGTTGGCTGCATTATTACTGCTGAAAAGCATCCAGATGCAGACACTCTTTATGTTGAACAAGTGGATGTTGGTGAAGCAAGCCCAAGGACTGTTGTCAGTGGTTTAGTGAAACATGTTCCTCTGGAAAAGGTATTGACACAATTGTTTACTGATAGCTTTTCCTTTCCTAAAATATCTTAAGGCATTCATCTGTTTATTGGATATGTTTTTATTCTGGTAAAAGATTTGTACAGTCATGAAAACAAAAATAGAATGCAGATGGAAGTAATGCTTAACAACACTTGTCAGAAACCGAAGTACCCTTACCCCAAATCAGTTTCTGATTGCAGTACTTCTATCCTGAGTTCTTATTCCAATTCCTCTTGGTACACACTGGACTCCTAAACTAAACAGATGTTACTCTTCCTTTAGGCTTCCTACTATGAAGTAGAGAAGTCACAGTAACTTTTTTTGGTATGATCCAAACTTTTGAAACCTTTGTCTTCCAGTTCTTTTTTATAGCCTGTTGAAATATTTGGCATGAAGTAAAGCAGAGAGCATGTAAATTCAACTTAGCTAGCAATGAATGGCTTAAACAACAGTGGAATACAAAATGCGTATTTTTACTTCCTTGTGCAAAATAGAATCTGCGTCTGTGCTTTATTTGGTTGATGCACTCTGATATTTGGCACAGATGGTTTATCGGTGCCTTTGAACAACCTAAGACTTCAAGATCTAGTTTTCCTTTCACACCTCTTCTAGAAGGTGAGAGGAATTGATTGAATGCTGCTCTTAAATTCAAATGAAAGCTTGGCATTCAGGACAGGGTTGTGTAGAGCAACTGCAAAATGCATCATGAAGGAATTGATCTTAGTCCGGAAAAAGCTCCACTTTCTTAAATGTCTTTTCAATCCTTACTTGCACAGTGTCTCCATGGTAAGATTGTCAAGCATAGGAAGCTATTAAAATTTTGATTGTTGTTTTTATGCTACAGAAGGTTACTGAGCCAAAAACACCCAACTGAATACAGTAACTATTTTTCACTAATCATGCAATGGTGTCCACTTACTGGATTTACAATGGGCAAAATCTCAACTTGCTTGCTTTTAGCAGTCTGCTTTCAAGAAAGCATGTAGAAGAAAACATTTTAAAAGCCATTCTAAATAGACTTAAAAACATAAAGTGTATAGAATGAAATGGCAGCAGGAGTCTTTTTTCTTTAACCTTCCAAGTGGAAAAATAATCTGAAGTACTCATTAGCAGAGAATGATGGATCATCTTTGCACGTTCTTTGAGAACATTTTTGTTTGCATATCTGTTTTCAGTTTTGGCAAGTCTCTATTAGGACAGTAAATTCTTAGGGGCAAGCTTCCATCTTTTTGTGTTTTTTTTGAAGTGTTCAAAAATGTGAAGGCCTGGCATATGTCTACTGCCATATATTGAAATAAAAATATACATCAGATCAAGGACCATAGCCATAAATTTCTTCACAAAAAATTCAGCTGTTCATGATTTTGGTGTTTGATGTGGTAATTTAGCAGTGTTTGAGGCTGTAGTATTTGTATCATCTGATTTTACTTTTGGTTAGGGAACACAGTATGTATCTTCACTAACATTTCAGTATTCAGTGCAAGTTATTTATGGGCGTGAAAACTTCTGGCATGCCCACTTTAGATGGGAGATACTGTTTTTGTTCACATAGTGGTAAAGCCATGTCAGAAGTTGGGCCCTCTATTGTTGTGAGCAGTTGTGTCACAAGTAATAGGGATATGGAAGGATCTTAGCATGAGGTGGACCGTGCCATTGCTGAGCTCTTTTGGCAGTTGGGGACAATTTGGAAAATTTCTGAAATGTCGAAAGGAATTGACAGCTTTTCTGCCACTACATTTGGCTTTTCTAAGTGGATCTCTGTGTGTTCCTAGCATCAAAACCTGTCTCAGGCAATTGTTCTTGAAATTCAGGCAATTCTCCTGTGTCGTTTTTTGTCACCTCCTCCTCTTTAACCTAAGAGAACCTCATGTCAGTGATCAGAAGTGAAGATCCAGAATGCAGGAAATACATCTTAAACTGAACAAGAAGGGAAAAGCCACCATCATCCTCCAGAAGTACTATTCAACAACCATTCATTTTAAGAGGATACATTACCATTACATTTGTTATGAGCAATATACTCAGATTTTTGTAGCAGAAACTTTATCTTCCACTTAGATGCCTTGTAATCTTTTCTTTCTAGATCATTATGATGGCCACCCACTAATTAGCATTCCATTCATTTAATTGTTATTCAGTGCTAGATAATGCCACAACTTGCATTTTAGTCCCTGACATGTTGCAACCTTTTTTGTGTTTTGTGCTACTTATTTCTATAGCAATAACTTGAGAAATTTTCAGTCAGTGGTCTGGTTTGAAACTTACACAACATAACTTTTTCTTATCAGCTGCTTCATTTTGGCTGTTTATATTTTTGCTTTTTGAGGTGTTCTCCTTGAAAAATATGCAGTGTTTGAAATAGTTAATCATATGAATTTTATTAATTATTAATCATGCAGATTTTGTTCAAAGTTTGTACTGTGATGCACAAAGACCAAAATCTAGAAATATGAAATACTTACATATATTGTGCACTAGCAGCATGGGAATTAAGAAGTCCTTACTTTGTCTCTTAAGAATGTTCAGGATTTAATTTTTATTCAGTTTGAAATCATGGTTTGTTTTAGGGTCTAAAGTGTGGCGGTTTCCTGAACAAAGAATATTTTCTCTGGTTTACTATTGTAATTATTAAAATAAAACAACAAATGGAGAAACATAGTTTTATGGGGTTGTGCTAACAAATTCAGTGTACAGTATATGCAGCCATTTTCAGTGGTTAAAAAAAAACCCCGAGGCATTTGGGTCAACTAAGATAAAATTTTAAGATTCAAATGAGCTCAATTTGTGAAAGATCTCTAAGCTTTCAGGATATTGTTTGAAATTTTTACCTATGGCCTGATTTGTAGACTGGTTTTGTTGTTGTTATTTTTAGTATTATCATCATTAAATTATTATCATCATTAAATGGAAATTGTTTGGTTAATAGTGCTATATTGAAAGTGGACTAAAGTAGTGGTCTGTAATGAATAAAGGTGGAATGCAAGTGAAATGCCTCACTTGCTTTATAATTTTCTAAATTGCATATTTTATATCTCCATGATAAATACGTCATAATTCAGCATTTAATCCCTTATTCACTGTCCAGTTCTTAAGGGGTTTAAATGTTATGTTACTGGTGTCTGGGCATTAAAATTGTAAATCTGTTGCTACATGCTTCTCTTAAGCTTCACTTGTCATGGTAAGATCTCATCACTAGAATTCTTTCATTATAATGAAATAATGGGAGTCCCCAAAACCACATGGCGTTTAAGTACTCACATCCTTCTGTTTTCCTCCTCCAAGATGCAGAATCGGATGGCAGTACTACTCTGTAACTTGAAGCCTGCAAAGATGAGAGGAGTAGTATCTCAAGCAATGGTGATGTGTGCCAGCTCCCCAGAAAAAGTGGAAATTCTAGCTCCCCCACCTGGAGCAGTACCTGGGGACAGAATCACTTTTGAAGGTTTTCCTGGTAAGTAGATATTTGGGAAAATGATAGAAACGGCTATGCCAGGGTAACCTCAATGTTGAAGCACATGAAACAGCTTTTTTTAAAGCTGGTTGGGTTTTTTGTTGAAATTTTCTGAATCAATTCTATTAGTTTTTTTATTACCGTGCTAATATTGTGTAAATAAAGGATCAAAAATGCTTCATCATCTGGCAAAAAATTCTAACTTGATAAGTTTTATAGAACTTTCATGTAAAATACCCCAATCCTTTAAGTCCCAGTATATATTTCAGTTTTGAAATATATGGATAAACATATATGTACTTTGCAGATTACAACAAGCAAATGTAAGGCATCATTCACAGTGTCTCAGTGTGAGTGTTGAAGTATTCAATTACTAATATTCCAGCTCCTCCCTGTAATGAATGCATCAGAACTTCAGATAGATTTTTGGGTTTTTTTTGAGGAAGAAGGGGATAAAGGGGGTTGGAAGTCTCCTATTTGTGAGAGAGCCTGTACTATTCAAAACAGCAGGGTTTTTTTGTTTGTCTGGGACAAAATGTCTTTTTAGGTTTCCAAAGAGAGACACTGGGCTTTTTCCCACTTAATTAAATCAATAAATCCATATTTTTTCAGAGTATAAATGAGAATTTTACCAAGGTTAAACTTTATCAAAAGATTATTTTTCATCCATTTTTTCCATTTCTTACAATTTCCATTTCTATGAAAATGATTCATTTTGACTGTATAAATTATCTAAAGCATCATAGGTTTATCGTGTTGATGAATGCTTCTCTCCTACCCAAATGTCTGTTCATTATTCTCAGTCTGAAAGGGATACAATTAGATTAGCTGCTTCTCTTGCTGTATTTGTTAGCACTGTTATTTTGTTATTTTTATAATTGCTATGAGTATTTTGATCAGGAAGTGCTGGTTCATTGTGATCTCAGTGAAAAAGGCACTCATACTCTAAAGTGCCATTTAAAATGCTCTTTATTAGAGCTGAATCTGAAAAGACAGACTAGTGTAAATAATTTTACATGGCACAGATGATGGGAATGGACCTTCAGCATGCTGTGCACTCCTTGTCCATAAGGAGAGTTTGTTCCCTTTCCATTGTCTGAGTTATTGCTGTGTTTTTTTACTCATTGTGGCTGTCAGTCTTAAAGGGAGTTTGTGTAAGAACCTGGTGCTGCCCTGTTCCATAAAGGTGAGTACACGCAGGTGGCTCCATTGACGGTGCCGCATGGGAGCTGCCTATAGACTCCTCTCTTACGACCAACTGCCTGGGTTTATCCTGCAGCCCAGGAATTTAGGGATTTGTGCAGCACAGCCCAAGCCCATATCTACTTGGGTCAGCTGTTAAGTGGTTCACAGAGGTGTTGGTGAACAGTGCCCTTCTGGTCAGGATCACTCCATCACTATAACTCGAAAAAACAGGGTCCAACTTCCAGTATTTCCCACACTGGGTGAAAGTGTAGGTGTGTGCATTTATCAATGAAGTATTCATCTTCAGGATGAATTTATTGTTCAAAAGTTGGCTTTCACATGTGAGAAAATGCTGTAACTTTTATTTTCTGTATATAGCTGGATGAACCTTTTAAAACTACTGCACTTCTGACAATTTCTAGCTGTACAGTAGAGTTTTGATGGATGAACCTCTTGACAAGCTCTCTGCTTAAACAT
>VWYI01043880.1:2477-27593 GCA_013399455.1 Anthoscopus minutus
ATGCCAGATTCTGACCTACATAAATCTAGACAGAAAATTGTTTGGTGGCAGCTTTGTAATAAGCAATATTTATTGTCAACATTTCTATTAACAAATTAGTAATTTCTAACACTATTATACATCCTTTTGTGTTGACTGTCAAACAGCAAGTGATGCTTTGTAACTGAAAATGCTTCTGTGCACCATTAACTTTTTTTACAAAGAAATGGACTGAACTAAAGCAGTTACTGATAAATTTTTCTTGTTGGTAATAAATTTTATATGGGACGCTTACCTTAAACATTGATATAAAGCAGAATATGTTATTTTATGTACTTTGTTTTGTTTAAATGTGCCATTGGGCAACATGTAGATACACAGTTAACATAAGCCTTTTCTGACCAGTGTTTTAGCTGTTACAATTAACAGAATGCACATTATATGAGATGGGAGTACTTTTTAGGTTTGCTGAGATTTCAGATGACCTTGTATTCAGAGAGAATCTCTTGGGTTTTAGAGGGGGTGGTTTATTTGGTTTTTTGTTTGTTTTGTTTGTTTGTTTTTTAATGCACTGATTAATAAAGCAAGTAATATGGCTTTCTTGTTTTCTAATTGTTCACTTTTGGGTGGATTTCTTGTATGACAGCGCAACAGAACCCCACAGCCCAGCTCCCAGGCAGACAACAAGAGATTGAAATAAACAGACAACAGCGCTACTTCCGCATTCCCTTCATCCGCCCTGCGGACCAGTACAAAGACCCCCAGAACAAGAAGAAGGGTTGGTGGTATGCACACTTTGATGGGCCCTGGATTGCTCGGCAGATGGAGCTTCACCCTGACAAGGCACCCATTCTGCTTGTAGCAGGTCGGTATTGAAAACTAAATTGCAACTTTGAAAAGGTCCAGAGTTTATAAGGAACTTTAGAAAAAGAAGGTGAGGTTCCAAGTTTCCCAAAGAAATTGTGTATCTCTTTTTTTTTTTTTTATCAGCAGTTCTTATCTGGGCAGAATTTGAGGATTCAGGACTGCTCTTGATGGTGGACAAATGTTTGAGAATATCATTTGGACATGTAACTGGTCCTGTGTTTTACTTGCACATGTACTTGAATTTGGGAAGCCATATGTAAAGGGTTACAATGTAAGGGGTTTTATTACTACATGTCCTCAGATTATTCATTGAACTGGAGACAGCGTGAAGATAAAACATCACAATTTATCTGGGAAAGGTCTACTCATTGTTACACTGTTTTTTAGCTAGCTATAAAGAATTACAAGCAGTTTGCATCAAAACAGTTTGTGCATATGTTACATTTTCTTTCCATAGCATAAGGCTAATAGCAAGCTGATGCTTTTATCCAATTATTTATGCTACTTAGTATGGGAGAATAGCTTTTTAATCTCAAAAAATTAAAATAAGTGTTGCAATAGATAGGTAGAGATTTATCTGGTAGTGAAACATATCCTCCTTTTCTGGAGGGTAATGAGCAGGGGAGAAAACACTGCAGAAATGCTGCTTTACAGTTCTGAGTTTTTGTATTTAATTTAGAGACGAGGAAAAGGCCATAGCCAATTTATTTCACTTCAGAATTATGCTCTACTAGCAACAAAAGTTTGTTTTTTGCAAATTATTTTAAGTGGAATTCCTTATACCAACTGTTGCTGTTCAGTGCCAAAGCCCATAGCTAAAAGTAGCACTGCTGTCATGAGTACCTTTTAAAAATAAGATTAAAATTTAGTTTGTGAACTACACGTATCATTTCATTGGATTGCCTGTGTTAGTCCTTTTTGGTAAACACTGTTTTGGGCGGTAGGCTGACAGATTAGCTTTTTGATCCAATGTCTGGAATTCTTAGTTGCTTTGTTACATTTAACCAAAAGTAAAGCAGTTTATTGTGAAGTGGCCTAAAACTGAAACTATGTGTAATCCAAATGCAATTGTCATCCTCTAATGGGTTTCAGAAGAATATATCAAGATGATGATATTTCAGCTCCTTTCCTTTATTCCTTCTTGATCAGTGTTTAAGCACAACTTTGTCAATTGCAGCATCTGATACTAATTTATTCTCATACCACTTTAGTGTTCTCTGTGTAACGAAAAACCAGGAAACTGAAAAATGCCTATATCTGAGGACTTCCTCATAAGCTCTGAAGTCTACTAGCAAACCAGATCTACAGAGAGGAAATGTAATTAGCAAGGATCTAATCTTTATTGATAGAGTAATGTAAAAAATGTCTTCTTTTTCCCTTTACCATTTCAGGTAAGGATGATATGGATATGTGTGAGCTTAATCTTGAAGAGACTGGCTTAACCCGAAAGCGGGGTGCTGAAATTTTACCGAGACAGTTTGAAGAAATTTGGGAGCGCTGTGGGGGCATCCAGTATCTCCAAAAGGCAATTGCAAGCAGGCAAGCTCGCCCCACCTATGCTACAGCGATGCTGCAGAACCTGTTGAAATAACTGGGCATTCGGCACAGGAGCATTCCAGATGAGAATCTTGCCCGTGATACAAAGGGAAGAGTGCCTCTGTGCTACAGAGGGCCCAAACATTCTATAATCAGAGTAGAGATATTTAATATAAAGTGAACAGATTTTATTAATCATGTGGTTTGTTAATTTGTACTTCATGATGCTTAATTTGTGTAGTGAACTTTACTAGGTATGAGGACCCTGAAGAAACTTCAGTCACTGTAGTTTGTTGCATTTTGTTTATATGTTGCATTTTCTTTAACAGTTTCTGTTATAACTCATAACATTTTTAAGCAATCTGTCTCTACTTGGGTACATATTGCAAAGAAGTGCACTGCAAACACCTTTTTGTAAGATTCCTTCTTTACAACACTAAGTAGCTGGCTTCAGGTGGTGGCCTAGTAAAGAGAATATGCTATTTCTGATAACTGGAATTGTGAGGCCTTAGCTTTGACTTCTGTTACGGAGAAGTTGGAGTATACTTTTATATAATCTGAGACATTTTATGTCCTGATTTGCAAACTGGTTAGTGTCTGTATTTAATGATTTTTGTTTTTCCAGAACCTGATGGGAAATCCTCCTAAACTTGAGACCTATAAACTCCTGTTTAATGCATTCTCTGTCTTGGTTTAAGAGAAACAGTTTTCTGTACATTCCAAGAAGAGCATTCATATATGTAAAAATAGTGTAATATTGGAGGCCCTCAAAGAATGTACTGCTCTTCAGGGCTTATATCACTTCTCTTGTAGATTCTTTTTTTTCCCCTCTCTTTAGTAAAAATCTGCATTAGACTTTATTTTTCTGACCACATTTCTGTTAGCAATTCTTGGACAGTTTGTTTAGCCAGATAGTGTAATTTCAATATATTACACAAAATTATCCAAGCCTTGTATCTAAAGGTGTATAAGATAGGGATAGCATTAAGGGAAATATATTCAGCTTTTTGCTGGCAGTATAACTTAACTGAATATTGAGGTCTGAGCCTCAGAAATCCTCTTTATTTTAACTGTAACAAGACATACAAGGTCTGTACCTTTTGTTAGACTGTGTAAAAAATTGGTCCAGTAACATAATGCATCTTAATATATGTGCTGATGAAATAGTTACAATTCTTAGTGTACTGGAATATCATAGTGATTTGAATGCTGAGCTGTATATTAATCTCCTCTGACAGGTTTCATGGCTTGTAATAGTTCCCTTATTAAGCAGTTTGTCTGGGGAGTTTTTTTGGGTGGGAATCATTAATTTCATACAGTTTTAAGATGCATCTTTCACTTATGTGAACATTGCTTTACCTTGCTGGCCATTATTTCAACAAATTAAACATGACC
The DNA here is from genome assembly GCA_013399455.1 of Anthoscopus minutus. NCBI lineage: Eukaryota > Metazoa > Chordata > Aves > Passeriformes > Paridae > Anthoscopus > Anthoscopus minutus. Next base: position 6,255 of record VWYI01043880.1, read on the forward strand.
ATTTGTTATGTCTCTGATAGAAATTCAAAATATAAGTAGCTTGATGTCCAATTCCATAGCCTGATTTTAAAATGAATTCTTGCCCTTTTTAATTGACAGTTTGCCTTACAGTATAAGATAATTTTCTCACTCCTTACTCAGCATGAAACCTCTTGGAAATGTTAGTTTTTAAATGCATAAATATACTTAATTTTCAAGAGGGATGGTTCTGTAGCACAGAGAAAGCTTCTTGCTGATCTTAGACTGTGGTTGCATGCCGCAGTCTGCTTGTTACAAATGCACTTCTTACAGGAATAATGTAGAGATATTGAAGTGCTATTTAACTCTCTACACACCCACTGTGTCAGGGAATCTCAGCTTCTGCTGCAGACTCACTCTACTTCCTGGTCATGTGATTGCAAATGAGAAAAAAATGTTTTCATTTTACCCAAATTCTTCACTGAAACAGTCGTTTTTGGCTGGAAGATGAAAGGAGAAGTGCATCAGACTGCTGGCCGGAAAGGTGTGTGCAAACCTGTATGAATTTTCAGGTGCAGCTTATGAAATTTAGATTGTTGGTTTAATGTGTACTGCCTTGGAACCAAAATGTGGCAATTTCCAGTCTCTGGACACTTAGTGCTGCAAGAAGCTGTGCTTGCTCATGTGATGCAAGGAAGAAAAATCACTGGCCTTGCCTGTGTTTGTTTCTATCTGGGATTAGCTGCTTGACTTAACACATTCCAGCTCAGTGTATATAAAAATCCATGGATCTTGAGACTGAATATAGTAAGCAAAGAACCTCAAATGCTTACGTGTGTGTGTAGGTATATGCACATATATGTGCTTAAATATTTTAGGATGTATGTGTGTGAACATACCTGCAGGGAACTTTCAATAAAATTAGCTGAATTTTCACACTCTGTTCCTTTAGTTATTTCAGGATTTCCTTGACTTGCACTGGAAAGAAAATTTTTTCCTTCGAATGGGGTATATGGAAATTTTTCTTTACTAAATGACTAACAAATATGAGCTATCATGAAAATAAAATGGATTTGGAAGTAGTGGAAGAGGGTCTGGTCTGGTGGCTGGACATCTCAAATGAGATATTCCCACCTATCAGCATTGCTCGAGAATATGCCTGAAGGAAGCAGAAGATGCATTCCAGAAATCAGGGTATTCTAGTTTGCACAGTTGCAGGCTGCGTTTTTATCCTCTTTTTTTTTTTCACTCTGCACCAAAAGCAGCATTTGCTCTAAGTTTTACTTACCTTTTTGGAAACAAAATTGATTTTCAGTTAATGTCAGATTTTTTTTTTTACATGTCTGGCAATATTTAACTGCTTACCAATTGTTTCCATGGTCCCTTGTACTGTGTCACATAATTACAGTTGGTTGATTTGGAGAGGAAATATGAAAGCAGGGGAGAGAGGGTTGATCTTTAGGCCTGTAGGATGACCTGATGCCCTTCTGATCTACAATTATAGAGAAAATTATAATCAGGTTTTTAAAGCACATTGGCTTGGTTCTCTGTGTGTTTTGTTAAAAAAATAAATTCTTCCTACCTGTCAATGAAGCTGTCCATTATAGTTGAGATCTGCTTAAAATGCTCCACAAAACAAAGGAGAGGAAGAATCACCACACTAAGCTACATTCCTAACTAGGTGACCTAGGAATATGCACTTTCTTGAGAATGCTACCCTGAAGATCCTAAAGTCATTCAATATTTGTCTTTTATCCATTGATAAGATTGTGTTTTTCTTTACATAGTTGAATCCTCTGAGTTTTTCTCAAAAATCTTTATTTTAAGTATTTAAATGACCTCCTAATACTGTGTTGAAAAATAAAAAATAAACACATTCCATGTTGAAATCTTACTTGTATCTTCTTACTGTTTTGTCTTTGAAGAGTTGAAGCATAAGGGTTGTGAGAAAGACAAAAATATTCCTTTGCTTTTACCATGAGATACTTTTGGTGCTTAAACCTACTTTTTAAAGCTTTACTCTAGTAGAGATTTTGCCTTTACTTTCTAAGGGAAGTGTTCCTCCAGAATAACATTCTGGTATTAGAAAATTCTGATTTTGTTATCTTAAGTCTCATGCTTCATTTTTCAGTATTTATTGAAACAATATCTTTTTACTTTTACTACTTTTTTTTACCATGTATTGCTGTCACTTCCAACATGTCTGTCATTGCTATGCTATGTCCTCTGCATCCTTTTAATTTTAGATTGTGTCAGTCAGTGGCTGGTGACACCAACTGCTGCTTTGAATATGTGTGCTGTGGGGGAACCTTTTTGTTTGGGATGGACATGTGATATTGCTTTTGTGAGGTTTTGTTTGTGTTCCCCTTACACTCTTAGGGAACTTTCTCATCTTAAGGGCCAAATCAGAGTGGTTGTTTTTTCTAATTTAAAAATATCCAAGTAATTCATACTTTATCTAGGAAATGTAATTTTGTTTCAGTTTCCTTATGGCTTTTATCTCCAACTGTAACTTTATATCAGTTTTAAAGTAACATGATGAATGTTAGTGTAGGAGTAGGTACCAGTTCAATTTCCTGTGAAATTTTCAAGTAAATAATTTTATTATGTTTTATTGAAATACAAAAGGTTCACATCCAGCAAATATATTTGGTAATTAATAGTTGAGAGTGATAAATACAATAATGAATAAACATTATTAAAATACACATTTTAAAATTAATTATTTTTTAGGTACTAGGTAACTAGTATAAATTGAAATACACTAAACACATACAAAAATACATTTGTAATGGAAAAAAATGGAATGCTATGAGCATTCTTAATGCATTCTTAGCTTATATGAGCAGTAGTGAAAAACTAGCATTGGTAGGCAAGGATGACTTCCAGTGCCCTGCAAAAAGTACTTTTAAAGTAATTTTCTGAAGTGTTACTGTGTAAAACCACATCTTAAAGTTTCTTCTTTATTTTTCTTTGCTACTTAAATAAAGTAAAAACACTCTATCAGCTGCAGAAACTCAACCTTCTATTCTTGGTGCATTGCCTTCATTCATACGCAGTCACCAGTTCTGGTGGTTTTGCAGGCAAATCCGTGCAGTTTGGAATTTGTAAACAGTTCTTTTGAGTGGACTCGAGAAGGTAAACTAATGTTCAGTCTTTGCTGTGATAACTGCACAGTGCGAAGCAAGAATTGTCTCTAAAATCAGCTGCTGTCCTGAATACACGAAAGTTTCACATCTGGATGTGGAGACATCCAGGATAGTCATGAACTTTGTAGAAGCTCAGTTTGAGCTGTAAGTATGACTTCTGGTGTGCACCAAGCAGCAAACCAGTGCCTGAACACAACACTGGTGCAGAACATAAATAGAGATATAAACTCAAGATACTCAAGGTAAAATAATGCTTATTCTTGAATCAGGATTGTGGATTCATAGTGCATAAATTAATAAGCCTACAAAATACTTAATGGCCACCTGTCGTCTGCTTGGATTTCTCCTACAAAAACTAACAGTAACCTCTCAAAATTATTTGTGTGGATACTGAGTTTAAAGTGTAGGTACTCATGTGCAGTTCTAATCTGCTCACTACCAGGAGTATAAATCTCATGTGAATCTAAATGTGAATCATGTAAATCTCTTGTGAATATAAATCTCATGTTCTGAAACAATGAAACTCCACATATTGTACTTCAGCAAAAAGTTTGAAGTCTTAGGATAACCTGGTAGTTTCACTGTCATGAGAAATTAAACAGTGAAGTGAATATGTACATATGTAAAAATTATATGTTTTTTAACAGAAAAATAGGAATCTGATGTTCATAGAAACCCTTGAAAAATTAAATTAATTTCTCTGTAATTTGCAATGTGGGTGTCCAGGGAGGGAATGAAGAAGTTCTCAAATACTTTTAATGTGGCTTTTGGTCTATTACCGTTCTTATTTCCATTCACCATTTGTATCAGTGTGTGTAAGGAAGGTAAATAAAGGGGTATAGAAATGCACTGAAGTTCCATTGACATTTTTACCAGAGTGGTTGCAACATACAATATTGAAAAATGTCACATCTCAGCAAAATCTGTTTCTTTCACTCAGCTCTTTTATATAAAGGAGTTAAGATGTGTAAGCACCAGAAGCTTAATGCATGGATCTTAATAGTGGGGACTTCCTATCAGGCATTTTAGAAATGCTGACAAGCTGCTCAACTTGGTCATTTGCTTTCTTTCAGTAAAACTATTTTTTTTTACGTGCACTGATTTTAGAGCCAAAATACTGTATCTTTAGGAATCCTTGATTTTTTTTTCATACTCATCCTGAAGTCCAATATTGAATAATGCAGACCTTCTTTCTTGAATACCTATGAGAGAATGTCCCATAAGACATTTGAAAAGTATTGTTGGATTTGAAAATGTACTATTTATCTAATAGTTAGTAGGCAAGGTCACACTAAAATGCAGGATAATTGTAGTTCATTTTAAGAATTGAGCTTCAAGAAGAGGCTTCAGGCCTTCTAGTGGCCTTTCAGTACCTAAAGGGGGCCCAAGAAGGAGGGAGAGAGACTTTTTACAAGGGCAGAGACTGATAGGATTAGAGGAAATCACTTTAAACTGAAAAATATTTAGATTAGATATAAGGATGGAATTCTTAATTGTGAGGGTGGTGAGGCACTAGAAGAGACTGCCCAGATAAGTTGTGGATGCAGTGTACCTGGATATGTTAATGTTATGGTTGTTAGTTTTTGAATGACTGATTGGATAAAACTCCACCCTATGAAAACACCCTCTAATAGGTAAGTTTTGCAATAATTTCCCATGCAATGATTCTGTAACTTAACTGGAGACACTTCTTCATATTTGGTAAAGACATGAAGATTATTTTAGCTTCTGGAACTTTATACCTGTTTTAATATATGCCTTTATAATTACACATCTGTCCTTTCTCTATAGATAATACATCCTCCCTTCTATCATTACATTCAGTGTCAGTTTGGCCCACAAACTGTAGATAGCCACATCCTCCTGAAAATTCAGTTTAAGTACCATATTCTATTTTTAAAATATTACCCCTAATGGAGTTTTCTAGACTATGAAATCAAAGTGCTCCTCTTGGTTTCAGCTAATGAAAGCTGTTCTACTTTCATTTTCTTCTGCCATTGACTTTTTTCAAATCATTAAAAACATGTTGAATCTAAGGGTGATGTAAACATTCAAAATGAACTTAACTAAAAGTGGAAAATAGCCACTTAAATTTTTAAAATCCATTTCAATTTTGTGGTAGCTGGATTTCTCACTAAATTAATTTATTTAACTAGATCTTGAGAAGAGCTTTGTCAGTGTACTTTTGACAATTTGAGTATGGTCTCGATGACACAGACCTGATTTTCTTTCACAGATGTGCCATTTTATTACTTTAATAAAATATGTGATGCTTTTCTATGTAGTAATTTTAAATAGTTTAGCTCTTATGAAAGTTTATTGGTCTACAATGCCCACAGGCACATTTCTTTTAAGGTGGGTGTAAAATAGTAATTGCAAACATCTGTGCTCATGCTTTTATGAGCAGTGAAGCATATTCACTCCTGAGCTTTTCCAATCGGCTACTCCCTGCTGCTTTGTCCATCTCTATCTTTGCATTCCAGTCCCCCCATTTGCAGCTCAGTCTGTAACTGTGGCTGCAGTACTTGAAGAGATCAGACCTGGGTATGATGAAGATCAATGACAATAAATCTTTCTGTATGATATCTTTGCTTGTTCCTTTATTTACATAACAATAAACATGTAAGGACCCCAAGATTCATAGTTGTTATCCTGTCTTCCATAATGTCCAGCAAGTGCCACGGGCACTCCTGCACTGATATTCCCTCTAATAACAATGCCAGCTAACAGCTATAGTGAAACCTTTCTGTTCCTAATTGGGCTGTAGTTCAGAAAAAGAAAATGGCAGTCAAAGCTTTTTTTTGTACCTATCAAGAAGACATACTGAGATATATCAGAAACAGTCTGCCAATTTTAGAGGAATTTTTGACTCAGCTTTTCTCCTTTCTGTCTTCCCCCCGCTCCTCAACAAACATACAAGGACTTTCAAGTTGCAAAGCTTGAAACCTGAGATATGAGCAGTATTCTGCTCAAATTAGAATTCCTAAATGTCAAACTCTGTGTAGCTTAATGAGACTGAGAGATCTGAGATTTTAAGTGACCTAGTACTGCTATTTAATCCTACCCTTTGGACTGCATTTTGTGTTATTTCAGGTATTTCTTCTTCCTTCACATGTTCCAGTGACTGCCACATTAGTACATGGTTATACAAAATGAAACTTTGTTGTCACATCAAGCATCCAAAAATTCTGAACTTTTCTTTGTACGGATTTACTACAAAGAGGCTCCCTGGTAACATTGACAGTGGGACATAACAGATTAGATTTTTGAGGTTCTTGAAAATAGTCACAAACCTTGGTTTTGTCCAGCTGATGCTGGAAATGAAGAATTCCAGAGACTAACTTGTCAGTCTTGGTTTTGTAAGCTCATCTGGTGACCTACAAGGGTAAAAAAAATAAGCCACTAATTATTTCTCTAAATGATTAAAAGCATTCAGATAGGATAGACTGCCAGAGCCATGCAAGAGAGCTGTAAGAAAAGCAGTTCTATAGTCCAGTGATGAAACCTAAACTGCAGTAAAAGTGAAAAGCTGTTAATGCATTAGTATTTTCAATTCTGAAATTGCCAAGCAAGAAAGAAACTTTGAGTTTGATTTAGTTGTGGAATTAATACATGAAGGTGGACCTGTTATTTCAGGTGGGGCTGTTGAGGCATGAGAAAGGGTTATCCATGCAGTTTACCTCCAGGCTGAATTGTGTTTTCAGGTTCATGTAAGGCTTCGTGATCAAGGATCTCTGAGGAACTGAGACAAGCACTTACACTGCAAGCCGTGTGACAAAAGCTAGATAGGGGTTCATCATGTTCAAAAGCAGGATTAATCCTTACAGCATTTTCTGAATTGCAGCAGCTGGGAGTGGGACTTCTACAATGCAGAACATTTTTGTTTAGTTAAGTTTTTAATTGCAAAAGAAACAAAACGAGTATTTTGAAATATGAGGGAAAAGATGGTGAGCAGCTTACTGCAAATTAGAGTTTCTTTTGCATTTTCTTCTTATCTTAATAATCAAAATGATGAAAAGAAAACCAAGGCTTCCTAAGCCAAGAATGAGATGTTTAAAAATGAAGGGTTGTATGGGTGCTGGACCAAATTTTGCACAGCGGTGTCCTTGGTAAAGCTGGTGTCTACGTACAGGGCATCTAAAACAAGGAAAGGAAGAGAAAAAATGTACAGCACCTCAAGGCAAAAAATATTGAGTATCTTAAACAAAAAGAAGGGAAAATCTACAATGTAATATGAACTCATTATTTCCACTACTAATAATTGTTATGAATCTGCATGAAAATAATGTGATTGATGCTAGGGAAAGATACTATTTTTACATTTGTGAAAGTGGGTTTTAAATAAAAAGACACCAATATATGCCTTGCCAACCTACAAATTTTAAGGAAATAGTGCATTTTAAATATCTTTGACAAATTTCTAACCCCAGAGGTAACATTTGTGGTTTAGAACCTTAGAAGTTCAGGTGTTTTTTAAGGTAATGTCTGAATGCATCTTTGAAGCCTGTATTCTGTTTACTGATGATTTCATTCTAGGGAGCAAGGTCTGAAATAAGAGTTCTATTACAAATAGCGAGACACCACTTCTCTTTTAAGACAAGGGGAAAGTGAATTTACATGGAACATATGTGCAAATAGGAGGCCATAATTTTCTCTCTGACTATACAAATTTGAACTAGCTGTCAGTCCGACGCTTGTGGGAATTTGTGACTTGCTATAATTCACAAAAACATTAATTTATTATTTTTAATGATTTTTTAATTCCTTATGATGGTTTGGTTATACCTGTGCATCAAGTCAGTTTTTTTTCTGAAAGGGAAAAGGGTTATTTTCCTTAGTGCATTAGTCTTGGAGGAGTAGGTTGGACCCCTTGCTACCTCATCAAAGTTTTGAAGAGGACCTTTCTAGCTCATGGGCTGATTTCTAGTACTAAATGCTGGAGCTGCTCTACTTCGTCTCTGAAAGTCAGGAATTTGGCAGTGAGTGTGGTGAATTCAACATCATTTCTATGATGCCCATTGAAGAAAATTAATTTAGGTTGTTACCGTGAATAATTTGAATAACTTGTCCAGTGGTCTTATTTTTGATGTTAATCCTAAGTAAGGTAAAAGATGTATCATTAATCTATTGGAAGTATAAAGAAAGAATAAACAAATGCAGGAATTGTAACTTGATTCTTGCTTATGTACACGGCTGCTCAGCTACTGTGTGCCTGTCTAGTGTACAGTTTCACATAATGCTCTGACTTGTCTAGTCTTAAAATGAGAAGAAACTTGATACTTTGCAAAAGAGAATTAAAATGTTCAAGTACTGTGTAGTTCTCAGTATTGATTTAAGATAATTCCATTTAAAAATCCTTAAGGAATATATGTGCTGTGAGGAAGAGCTGCTAATCTTCAAGTCTTTCTCAGAAAGCCCTGAAAGCAGCTTCAGCCTTCATGTGCTTTATTGGGTGGTCTGGAATCACATTCTGTATGAATAAAGATTTCCTTTTTAATACATCTTAGAAAAATGTAACTTCTTAAAATGCTACCATGTAGCAAAACTGAACGTGTTATTTCATTTTTCAAAATGTGTTTGGAAATCTGAAAGGAATGCATGCTTTTGTGTGTGTCATCTCTGCCAATGATACTGAATTTCTAATAAATTTCTGAAGCATCTTTAAAAATAACTAGATCATAATGTTCCGTGTATACTAAAAGGCAGAAAAGGGTTTATCCATGGTGAGGCTATTTATACTTCAGAAGGGTATTTGCAATGTGACTTACAGCATCTGAATGTCGAGGTTTTGACTTATTAGCATAGATTATGGGGCTGTTAACAGAATTCATCAATCTATTTACCTGCAGACAGCTCCTCTTCCTGGAACCAGCTCACATCTGCCCCCGTTGACACAGAGATGGGGCTCCAGCTCGCACAGGCTCCTGCAGGGCAATCCGTCCTGGCTGGCAAAGCCAGGCTTGCAAAGGCAGTCGGCCTCTTTTGTCCACTCGTTCATTATGCACTCGGAAAACTTGTCACATGCCATGAATTTGCAGGGGTCTGCCTGATCAGCTGTAAAGGATGGGTAAATCATTAACTGAAGCATTTCCCAAAGGGCCTTGGCAGGGCTGGTAGCAGTCAGAGAAAACAGCTCGTGTTTACTGGCCTGCCACTTGGGTCTGCTAATAGCAAAGTGTTGTCCAGCATGAAAGGACACACAGCCTTCTTCCTGAACAGGACACAGCAAGCATGCAAGTTCATGTTGACATCTCCACTGATTTACCCCATCACTGTTGAGCAGTGAGCTTATTTTCATCTCACTGACAAGGATTTTCACATTGGGATGTTTTTACCCTGTTTTTGCTGTCATCATACTCATGGATCCTGTACTACAGCCTTATATGTGAGAAATAATTTCAACTGTAATGATCTTAAACACATAATTTAGGATGTGACAGAGGAATGGAATTAGATTATTGAATATTGCACAATACTAAGACCTCCAGTGTAGAAATATTGTTAAATTCCAAAGAAAAGACATGCTTACAGGCTTTGTAGTGTAAGATTTTTGTGTGTGGGGGGCGTTGTTTGTTCAGTTGTTGTTTTTGTTCTTGTTTTGGGGGTTGAGTTTGTTTGTTTGTTTTTGTTTCGTTTGTTGAAGTTTTTTTGTTTTGTAGTATATTAAGATTGGGAAGGCTTATGCTCACCCCCTCAACCCAACTTGTGCTGATGGAGTGATGAAGAGGAGGGCTGCATCAACCTGTCTTGTCTCATGGAGCCATGAGGTAAAAACCTTGGAAGGCAAAAGATAAGAAGCAGACCAGGGGATAAAAATCCTGGTCTTGCTATCAAACAGCCCCAGTAGTTATGTATGAATTCAGAAAGGAAAAGAAAAAAAAAGTGGACAAAACTAGGAAAAGAGAGAAGAGAAAAAACTAGGAAAAGAGAGAAGAGAATGAAATGAGAGCAGATATATAGATGTGAGCTGGGCTATTTGGCCCCTTATAATTATGTAGTTTAAAAGGAAGATTTGCAGCTTGTAACTGGGCTGAGAGTTTTCTTCTGCAGCCATTCATGCTTTATGTACCAGATGCCAATAATACTAATTTAAATGAAAAATGAGGATTGCATTTGTTATAGGAGTACTGGAAATGTCAGCCACACACTGGGATATGCTGCAGTAGTAGAAGTGAATCCATCAGAGCTGTCCACTTATAATCCCTCGATAATTTTATGACTATTTCCTGTTTTGAATTTTTGACTAGTAGGTTTTAGCACACACCATTTCCCCTTGCTATAAGCTGTGTTCATGTTGGTTTGATATGTCCTTTGCTCCTGGACTGTGAGTGTCTGCACATGTGAACAACAAGGAGTACAGCTTGGCTTGAGCATTTGGCTGGGCTGAGTTTTTGTGATAATATTTCATCTTCCTTACCACACACATGCATACTTTGTAATATTTTCACTTCATTTAGATTAATGGAATATTTTCTGCAGGTATTTTTAAAATTCCTCTTTTATGGTATTATTTATGTCCAGTACAGTAAGTCCTTTGCAGCTGCTGACTCCTGACAGAGATTTTGGATGGTCTGTTTCCACCCATGTTTCACTTTGGTAGAGCATCATTACCACTAGATGGCTCTCAGTTTCACAATAAAGAGGAATTTGCTTATATTGCCTCGCTACACAGATTAGATTTTTTTGTTTGTTTGTTTTCTGAAAAGAAAATGCATCAGGCTTTGAAACACCTGTACTGGAATAGACTGGCTTTGTAAACACAATTTCTTGTATTTTGATTCTATCTACTGCTTCTAAGCCTCAAAAAAACAGCACTCTCCACAAACTCTCTGTAATGAACTCTCTGTTTTCTTGAATTAATGTTGAAATACCACATCAGTAAAGCATATCGGATGAAGATAAAAGATTTAAATTTTTTTCTGAATTTGCATTTTAGGATCTTATATTAATTTTTATTTAATGAAAATTTATCACTAAAGCAGGGAACATATGGCAGCCCAAAGTTCACTCTTTATATAATAAAATCATTTAATAGTTTGTTCATCAAACATCAGTTTATCATGGCAGTATTTGAAGGGTGGAATACTGTGATTTACTTTCTTTATCACAAGCTACCTATGCTTTTAGTGGCAACAAAGACATGTGTAAAATGAAAACCGGTTAGAAGCTGCCTGCTTGAATTGTAACTGGATTTTTGTTCCAGAATTGCCACAGATCTGTACATAAAAAGACAGCTTAACCAAAACTCCTAAAGGCATCTACATACCTTTGTTATTGTTCTTCTCCATGACAATGAAGTTAAATTCAACTCTGAAATAATTACCAGAACCTGAAAATAGATTCAGGCTTCAATTTTATAAAGCAGTGTAGTTTTTGAAAACACTAAGCTTTTGAAGTAAGAATAGTGTCGAGATGTGTAGTTACTGACTTTCTGCTGTTTAACAAAGACTGCAAACTTATTTGAAGGATATAAATCCGGAGGAATTCTAGAACTACAAGGTTCTGTGAGGTACTACATGAAGTCACGCTCCAGTTAGTGAGTATCTGTAGAATCCAATTATTCCTAAATATTGTCTCCTTTTGTTTTGAATTCTGCATCCGTTTAAAAAAAATTAATGATGCTCCAAACCATGGTTTACTCACAACATTGCAATAATCATCAGAAATTATGTTTTCATACTGCGGTGCCAGACTTGCATTTCACTCCTGCAAACTGCACATGAGCATTTCTTATGCCTGTCTCCACCCAGCACTTGTTCTAGAGATCACTCTACTTGTCTCTGAAAAGCAGCTGGTGAGCACGCACAGCCCAACAGCTCCACCCAGCTTTTCATTACGGTATGAAAATACTCTGTAGAGAATTTGCAACATCTTTCTTTGTCTTATTTGTCCCTGTCGCTGGGAGGCTATTGCTAATGTGGCTAGTTCCAACATAGTCATACTTCTGAAGCTGTAACAATATGAAAAAAAATTGTCTGCTTGGTTTTGGTTTTGCACATACATCAGTAACGCAATCTTACCTGGCTCAATATCCAGGGAATAGCTGTCAATCTCCAAATTGAGGTGCTGGGCTGCAGCATCACAGAAATCTTCCAAAACACAGTGTACTGCTTCCGTGATATTGTATGGCACTGTCTTGGCAAATTTCATTTTGCTGTTCACAATCACACTTCCGTTCCTGAAGTTGAGAATTTCCAAATGCTTAAAACCCGTAAGGTTGGACTGAAGGTATGGAAGCAGCTGCAAAACAGAGATTTGCCTTTATTTAACTTACTGTCAGCGTCTACCTGCTATTAATTTCTCTTATAGTCAATTACATTATCAAGTATACACATCACAGATTTATTTCCCTGAGTTTAATACAATTGTTAAGCTCCATCAACAAATTAACTCTTCTGTTCAGCAGTATCTTCTTCTGCATTTCTGCTCTTTTCTCAATAATGTATTGAGATGGATGGGCAGCAATTTCCCCCTGTAATGAAATGCATAGCAGCTGGGGAGTTTATTCATCTGGAAGAGAAAAAAATTACCTCATCCAAAAGCCAACTTTAATTATTTTCAAACATTCAACCCAGGCAGGTTAGGGCATAGTATAATAGGCGTGTTACTAAGCTGACCTGTGCCCTATTGTACCAACTGAGAAAATCCATATCTAATCACAGCCTATGCTATGATATATTTTTAAAAGCCTATTTTTAAATGCAGCAAGCAGACACAAGCCTTAGATATAATCAGCACTGCTACACTGTTGACGTGGATCTAAGAAAAAGCCAAATAAATTACATGCTAGGCATATATCTGTGTTCTCTTGATCAAGTAAAATCTTTCATCACTGACTTCATAAACTCTGTCTTCTCACTCTAAGAGCATCCCAGACTTATGGATCCTTTACAATAGTTTATCAGATTGAACTGTAGTAGGGTTTAGTATTTTTAAGATACTGTGCGCTTCAGTCCCTGAAACTGCGCCCGACTACCACAGGTGTTGTTCAAGTTGATTTTCACCCACCAACTGCATGAACTGTTGTTCCAGCGCTTTGTATTCTGTCGAACTCCTGTTGAAGAGGTCATCGGAGAAGTGCATGTTGGTTACCCTCAGGCTGAAGAAAACCACGAGCTCTTTGCCCTTGGCTGCAGTTGTCATGGAGCTGGTAGTTACATACTTCAGCCCCGGCGCCGGGGTGGTTTCTGCAGGCTCGGTGGCCAGCGCTGAGCTGTAACCACTGCCCTGCTCGCCTTCGTCCAGCGCTGCTGTGCTCAGCGCGCCGATCTGATCCAGCTCAGCAGCGATGTCCTGCACTCCCAGCCCGGTGCCATCCGCAGGAACGCCCTCAGGGGCTGGCGCTGGGGAGGCTGGTGACTCGAGGGACTGCTCGATGATCTCAGAGGGGCTGTAGGACGGGCTGGTGGCTGCAGGCAGCGGCGCTATTGATGGCAGCACATCTGTAATAACAGCTCCAGGCTGCGCAGTAGACACATCACTTGGAACAGTAAAGAAAGGCAACCTTTCATAAGTGCTGGCTGTAACAAAAATGTCATCACCTGATGATTCTGGTTCTTCCATGATCTTAACTGCTGCAGGAAAACAGGATAAAACTAAATTAGCCATGTTGAAAAGCAAGCATAAAAAACATCACGCATGGAAAAAAACCCATGTATATGGTATTTCTACTGAAACAGCTTTATCAACAAGTTTAACAGTATCTAAATATGAAAATGTTAATGCCATCACCAAGAAGGACTACTGGAATAAAATACCTCATACATATGTTTGAGTGATGGGATTTCTGCAGGTTCTATGTTTAATAGTTATGCTTGGCAAGTATTTGCTGAATCTCTAAAGCACATTCTTATTCCAAAGGTACATAATCACACTGTCAGTTTATATTGTCTGAAAGGGGAGACTGGAGCTCCGAGCTCTCTGCTTGGAACACTTGTATGCCAGAGATATTCTGCTTCTCTCTGCAAAAAGTTAAATCTCTTATTTGCCAGGAATCATAAAATGTGATTACGAAAAAGAATACAGCCCCTTCAGATGTCAATTTACCCAAAAGACAACAGTAGCAATGAAAAATAGTCAAATCTTAAGAAGGCAACTACTGCACCTGAAGCAGAACTTTTATGATTTTCTTGTTGGGGTGTGGCATGGATCTAGGATATGTGATAACTCTAGCTGAAATCCAAATCTAAAGTGTCAAGAATGTGACTCTTTGAATTCAGCTTGCAGCTACCTGGCCACAATGACTTCACAATAAATGATGGCCTCCACCAACAGCCACCTGCTCAAACTGGTGACTGTCCTTTTCCAGTGATACACCATTCTTTACGTGGAAATTTTAACAGCCCCCTTCAGGCAAAATCACTTGGAAGTAAGAAAAGAAATTTTTCTCCCACTGATGAACTCTTCCTTGCCCTACATGCTAATTTTCTCCCAGTGGCCAATGAAAATATGAAAAGAGAGCAAAGTTTTGCATTGGGAATATCATTGACTGAATGAGGTGGCAAATGTCCTGCAACCTCATTTCATTAAAAGTTCCTCTCTTGCCATGTCCTCATGTTTCTTGTGTGATTAAGGATTTGGACAGATTAGAAGAGCAAGGCCTAGTGATGTTCTCTGTTTACAAAGCTCTTGCTATTACTTGTTCTGCTGATAAGGAGTGAGAGTCACTTATCAGTTAAGAGAACTCAGAAGTGCTTTGCTAGCATTAGTGCTTGAGGCATTAATGCAGGATGATCTACTGACGGGATGAGCCTGCAGCTCCACAGACATCTCTCTCAGCACGGGAGCACACACTCGAGCATACAATTATGGTGGCATTTGTTAGGCAGATTATATTTTAGAAAGATAACTACAGAAGAAAGATGTATTGAAGTGGCTTTGAAATTGCAGCAAATTTGAAACAGATACATACAACCATATACATATTGCATGCCTGGTATATAGCTGTGTATATAAATATACATATGGTCTATACATAGACTATAAAGGTCTTCTGGCATCCTCTTATTACAAGCAAAGTAACTTATAAGGCCTTGAGGGCATACCAAGATGATCTCTGAGCATGTATCACCTGTTTTCATAAGCTGCCAGTTCTTAGCATCAATCACTGTGTCTCCAGCTAAAAGAGACAGACAGCAAGTGACCCAACAGTTGGTGTTGGTTCCTGTTAGTAAATGGGCTCACACTGAGGACTGCTGAGCACCCACCTGTGGCACAGCACCATCCCAAGCCCAGGGATAACTGACCTGTTCTGTGTCTAACAGGTGGTGTTTATTGCTGCAATTGCCTACACAAGAGATGTGCTGAAATCAGCAGTACCATGATTTGCAGCTGATTTTACCAAGATATTCTCTCTAAATGAGACTTCAAAAAAATACAATCCTAAGAAGTCAGGAGCTATGGATAAAACATAGAAGACCTAGACGTTTCATAGAATCACTGAATGGTTTGGGTTGGAAGAGAACCTTAGAATTATCTAGTCCAACCATCCTGCAATGGGAAGGGACACCTTCCACCTTGTGAGCTTGCTCAAGGCTCCATCCAGTCTGGTCTTGAACACCTCCAGGGATGGGGCATTCACAACTTCCCTGGGTAGCCTGTTCCATTGCCTCACCACCCTCAGAGTAAAGAATTTCTTACTAATATCCAACCTAAATCCACACTCTTTCAGTTTAAAGCCATTCTCCCTTGTCCTGTCACTACAAGACTTTGTAAAAGATCCCTGTCCAACTTTCTTGTAGGCCCCCTTAAGGCACTGGAATACACAGTAAAGCTCTCTCCAGAGCCTTCTCTTCCCTGGTTCAACAAGCCCAGCTCCATAGGAGAGGGGGTCCTGCCCTCTGACCATCTTCACAGCCCTCCTCTGGACTCTGTCCAGCAGGTCCATGTTTTTTTTGTGCTGGGGGGCCCAGAGCCTAACAGAGGTGGTTTTGGACAAGAGTGGAGTTCAGAAATGAATTACCTCCCTTGACCTGCTAGACGGTGAAATAAAAAAAAAATCCCAACTCTTTGCATTTAAAATGTCAGGTTTATATATAACATCAATATATATTGATTTTCAGACTAAACGTAAAGAAGAAACTTTGTTTTATGATGAGATTGGTGAAACACTGGAACATAATGCCCAGAGAAGTGGTAGATTCTGCATCCCTGGAAACATTGAAGGTCAGATTGAATGGGACTCCAAGCAACCTAATCTAGTTGATGTTCCTCTTTATTGCAAAGGAGTTGAACTAGATGGACTCTAAAGGTCCCTTCCAATCTTATTCTATGAATCTGTGAATCCATATGCACATAAAAAGATGTATAAAATTTTGCAACAGAACACAAAATACACTTACATTGGTCATCATATAGGAATTATTTGTCAAACCTCACCAATTTGCTTTGTAGATGAGATTTTCAGATCAGAAAACAATTTTTTTATGGAACCTGTACAAGTACAAACTCTGAAGATTTAGACACTCAATCTCAGCATATTTAATTTCAGCATAAAGTTTAGTCTATAGCACTATCATTCAGGTATTGGGAATCCAGAGAGGACACAAAATAAGACACTGAAATCAACTATATCCCCAGAGTAACCACATTGAAGGTTAAACAACACAATGGATTTAAAAGCTGATGTCTGCAATAAAAACTGTAACTCAAATTTCAGCTGCCTCTTATCCTCCCACAAAGTTGTTCACTGAACTCCCCAGATGTTTTTTTGTACTGCATAGCCAAGGCATGACAGTATTGTACCAAGAGTGTTACATCAAAAATTAAACACCAGTTGACAAAGATGTGAAAATACTAGATTAAGAGGCAATTTCCTGTGCTCATGCTATATTAAATCTTTGTAAAAGAAATTTTCCATGTAGGCATTTATTTGCTGCTGAGAGAATGAAATACATAGATTTGACTTAACAGGAAAAAATCAACTGCCATTTCAACAACTTTATTTTAGGTATATGATTAGTTGGTCCTCATTTTTATTAAGTGAGGAAAACCTAATTGACCATGAATAAGGAGTAATTGTTTGGGAAAGGTGAAATGGCCATGAGACATTTTCCTAGTGGGTTTGCATTAATGAGCAGGCCCAGAATGTTATACATAAAGAGGTCCTGGCATTTCCTTTCATTCATGAACATAATAAGCACTGACATATTTTCCAAGTCCACTGGTGGGTATTTTGGACATGTTCTGTATATGAAAGTTAGGGTGTAACAGTATCTATGTATATATTTGCATACTTGCTGGCTGAAAGAAATAACCAAAGAAGGGAAACGTGTACAGTTAAGAGATTGGTTCAATAATACAGAGCAAGAATCACCTAATGTGCAGCTCTGCTGATACCAATCCCAGATGGATACAGAAGGTATCTGTTGCATTCAAATTTATATATTTTGTTGGTACCTGAAATGTCACTAAATCCCTGGACACAGGATTGCTGCCTACAGACAAAGTGCTGCATTTATTTTTGAGGCCTTTAATTTTTAACTAGGGCACAAGTAATATGAGGATAAAGAAAATTAAGAGGAGAGGATCATTAGCCTAATATGTCACAAGTGTCTCCCAACATATGATTACTGATTTACATTCATCTTTCTAACTGTAAAGCCAAGCTAAAAGAGCCATAATGATCTAAGACTCTGTCTGTCTGTCTGTATGGACCCTCCAGAAGGGAGGTTCAATGTCTGATAAATCCATAGAAGTCTTTCTCCACTGACTCCAGAGAACTGGGAATGCACACACCATCTCTCCAGTCCTAAAAAGTCTTTTCTCTATTAACCTTTTTCCTTAGCATTCACACCGGAGCTCTTTGACAGTCTAACTTTTCATAGGACAGCCTGAAAGTGCAGCTAGAGCTCTGCTACTCACTCCACTACTGTGATGTTCTGTGTAACTTATAGAAGCCTTCATCTTACTTTGAAAATTTCTTTACCTTGCAGCTGTGCTTCATTATCAATGTTCTCAGCATCAAAGATGCAAATAAATGTCATTTTCACATGATGTCACAAGAAGAGTATTTTTTATCTTAATAGTGCTTAGTAATGGTAATAGTCTCTCATTATTCTCTTCACTATTCACTTCTACCTGACACTGAAAACTTAAAGACAAAATTTGTGAAATCAAGACCTGAAAATCTAAACCACTACAGAATTCAGGGCACTGAGCAACCAAACCTTACCAGTCCTGTCTATGTTCATTATGAACAAAGGATGCTTCACACAGGTATCAAGGCCAACCTTCTGTTCAGTACCTGACAACCCTGTTTTACTGACTTCCCTAAGTAATTTGTAAAGGGCAATGAACTGTGTGTTTGATTTGGGATGTGTGCTCCCACATGGAGTAATAACATTGCCCTCATCTCACTGGGATCTTTACTGTGATTTCTTTTTGGGAGGTCAATAGTGACCAATATTATTTACTTCTGCAATGACTAAAGAAATAAAAAGCAAAGAATTCTTCACTTGTTCCTCCAAGATGCATAAAGGGTAAACCATTAAGAACAAAGCCATGCCCTGACTGATTTTATTGCTCTGCAACTTTTCCCTCACAGTAGCCAAGCCTTCCTGAGAGCAGCAGAATGATGCAGCTCACTACAGTCTGACTGTCCATGAACATTTCACTGGTGCAAGTTAGCCACTCTTTCTCAACTCACACAAAGTTTTTAGTACAGATAAAGAATTCTCTTTACATAATGCCTAAGAGTCAGTATTTAGATTGATCCATCTGTCCTTGGGAAACAGAATCTCCCCCAGACTTTATGGAAGTCAGACTGTTGCAGAAGGGAGCCACATCTACCAACAATTTCATATTTGGTCATTGTACCTGTTAAAGCCCTCTAAAATACCAGTTGTGGGATTAAAAATTTGTTCTTTGATTATCATTTTCACATGGCCATAGCATAGCTGAAAATAGTAATTCAGCTTGCCATTTGGTGTTTTATAAAGGATTTCTGCTACTTCAAGTGTAAGTTTTCTGAAAAAGACTTTCTGTAAAGATCTGAAACAATGAAATCAACATATTTAATATTTCTTTTAAAAAAATTCAGCTTGAGGTTAATAATTTAAGTACAACAGGTGAACATACAACAGATAACTATTAACAGAGCAGTCTTACTTTATAGACCTATGTCAAATTCATATGCTGATAAAACTGATGTTGAACCTTAAAAAACTGTCTTTGACATTCTTGTGTTTCAGCAGTTTTAGAGGACTAAACATTCCAGAAACACAAATGTAATTTAAACAATACTGGAATAGCTGGTGTTTAAAGCATACCCAAAATTCTGAGTAGAATATAAGAATTTTATACAGAGAGGTGAGGTGTATAATTAGATACCCTGTATGGAAAGTAGGTCAGTGGTAGGTTATTTCTATAAGGTGACATGCCTCTTTCACCATTTACAGAAACTTTATCTCATCTGCTACTGAGATTGCCAGATAAAATGACATACTAGTACTCAAGCACTCTCAGAGTCAGTTTTCTGAGTAAAGTCCTTGCTAAAAAATGATGCAACCAAGATTAAAATTCTCTTGTGAACTAAGGGAATTTGTAAGTACATTTACAGGAAAACATGTTAAAAATGCCAGGGATACCATGGCTGTTATGTATTGTAAGATATTTTGTACTGAAGTTCTGCACTATTTGCTACCATAGTAATATAGTAATAAAATATCTATTAAACAAGAAAGCTACCATGCTAATCTTGGAAGCAAACCCAAGCAGAAGCAAATTTGCAAAGGGAAATGCACTTCTACAAAGGAATAGAATCAAATAAGAAACTTCTTCCTCAAAATAATAGCTTCAGGAGGATTTAACATCTCTTATTCCCATTGTTGAATGTTCTCAATTAAATTTGAAAAATTTCTTTCATGAATTTAAAATAACCATATCTGTGTGAAAACAGCCTGGATCTTTACAAACACCTGGAAACATAAAGAGGCATCCATCTAAATGCTGCAAACACTGCTGCGTGGCACTGTAACAGTTTTAATGCACCCCAGATGGAGAACCCAGAATACTCTTTGATTTATTTTACTTTGGAATGCTTGGAAACAAAATCTGACAAGCTACAATGTTTATCCTTCAGAACTTAAAAGTACTCTCTAAATTCCTGCCCATTTTCTCTATTTTTCTTGACTGTGCAACAGGAAAAAAATCAGAGCAAATTTTTATAGATGATGGGACCATTAGACAGTTTTGTGATATCAAAGTTTATTAGTTTACAAAATGGTAAAAACAAAAAACAAAATAGAAGTTGCATGATACAAATTCAAGTGTTGACCAAGGACCTAAAACAGAAAAGACAAACATGAAATTAGAAAATTAAAACCAGTGATTCTCTTAAAATTTCATCATCAGATGAGCACTTTAAGACTTGCCATGATAAATGAAAACAATATGTTTTTCCCCCCCTTGTATTATGTTGTCACTTGTATGATAAAACAATTAATGGAATGAAAGTTACAGAATGAAGAGTATTTTGGTTCTCTAAACTGTGCTTTGGATGTATATAGTCTAACTTTTCTCAAAGTTCTGAAATGGAAAATGTGGCTGTGAGAGAGAGATAGGAGATATTTAAGTGGAAAGATCCTTCTGACTTTGTTTCATTTCAATCTTACTGATACTGAAAAGGACTTTGGGCCAGATACCTTAGGGCAGACTTACCTTGTTAAATGCACCCATTATGTCAGAGGGCAGGCAGAATGCTGAATGTTAAACCCACAGTGCAGTAAAATTGTCCATACAGCCATTAGCCTCAGGTTTGCTTGCAATCCCTCAAGAGTGCTTCACATAACACTGGGGTGCAGAAGTCTTATGCCATAAGCTAGTTTTTTAAAAAATGGCAATTAAATGAATATTTGGGATTTTTCTTACATAAAATAGTTTCATTAAGGTACATGAGTTTCATTTAACTTTTCCAATTGTTGTAGCAGTGACAATACAAAGATGAAACTTTTTTACTCTAACTGCTCATTGAATTTACAGATATATTAGGAAACTAAAAATAGGAACGAAGTAACTAGTGAGCTGTCCATAAGATACTCTCTTCACACTATGTGAAAGAACTACTAAGTATTTCAAATGCTTGCTGTAGTTTTTAAAGGAATTGTTAATAAGAGGGGAAAACCTTCATTTAACCAGCAAGGGGAAAAAAATCATTATTTTTTGTAACTGCAGCTGATGCTGACTCCTCCTCTCCTCTCCTCTCCTCTCCTCTCCTCTCCTCTCCTCTCCTCTC
>VWYI01043880.1:27667-55346 GCA_013399455.1 Anthoscopus minutus
GCATTCTCCTAAAGTTGCACTGCTTTTTTTTAAAAATTTTTTTTTTTAATTCAAGCTTTGCTGTATCATGTTGTGAAGTTTTTCAAGATTTATCCAGCATAATTTTGATTTTTATTGTTTCACTTTGAAGTGCCAGTTAATGCCTGATTCTGAATTGGTAAAGAAGATACAGGGATAGTTAGGTGTAGGCATAGATATAAATGGTATAGAATAGAAGTGGGAATGGACCTTTGATCTTATTTTAATTACTTAAGACAAGTTTAACCAGGGCTTCAGTCACTGCTCTAGGCTACATATGCATTGAGAAAAAAGATTGAAATGCGGTAAAATATTTTCCCAACTGCATTCCTTTCAATCTCTAAAAAGAGAAATTAAAACTATGGCAATTGTTATTGAAAGATGGACCTTAGGAACTGAAATCCTCAGCTATGAAGATACCATTCATGCATAATACTTTTTGTTTTCTCAGTCATTCCCAGCACGCTTTTCTGTGCCAAAAATTCCCTGCTCCAACTCTGTTTGAAAGCCCGTTATTCCAAACTGCATGGCAATAAAGATGGTTAAAGGAAAGTTTGACCCTGTATAAAATTTTGACTGTAAAACTCTGTCACTGGCACCAGTGTTCTACAAATATTGTATACTACAATAATTTAAGTTAAAAAAGTCTACCAGCTGGGGAAGAATGAAAGAGAAGCCCAAGCATGTAAACACACTAAAATGAAGAAGAAATGAAATATTTTGCATCCAGCCTTGCTTTAATCATGTTGTTACTGATGCATGTAATGCATCAGTAATGGTCTTACCATTCTACAGAATGAAAGTGAAACTTCTGTCTCCTTCTAATTTATACCTAGATACCATTGCTTGAAACTGACTTCAGTTTTTTCTCTACAGAACTTTATAGAAAGTTTAATTGAGAAATAAATGTTAAGGACTTATGGGAAAACATGGCGTGTTATCTTCAACCAAAAGTCAGGAATTACTTGCACATTGCAATTAAAACCAAAAAGTATATGGCACCCCTGACAGGAGTTTAAGTTGTAAGTATTCATAAACACGAATCACATTAAATTTAGTACAAACATTATTGCAAATATATCTCCATTTAAGATTTTTATGTATTTTTGTTTATTAGTTTTAAACACTATAATGTTTTTCAGACTAAGAAGCAGCTTAAATTGATATTAGCATCAGTGCTACCTATGTAAGGCCATCTCAAGATGGCTAAGAAGATCAAAGTTGTAAGGCCAAGCCCTCTCTATAGACAGAGATACAAAATTCCAGTGAGATATTGAGCAGATGATGGAGCAGAGATGATCCAGAGCATCCAAGTTACAACTTGTCTATAAGAGGCAGGTTGCACGAGTTTTTCTCTAACAAGGAACAGACTAAAAAGATTTCCAGGCTGGGGTCAAGGTGACTCTCCTATGCTGGAAGGATATTGAATTCTCCAAAGAGAGGAGATTAATAATTTAGAAAGTCAAAGTTTTACTACCATTTGATCACAGCACAATTTTTTTCAAACCCAGCATTTCTAGGAAGACCAAGGATTTTTAATAAGTGAGGGAAATGCATTATTTAGGGCATGCTAGTCTCAGCCACTCTGCCTAATATTTGTTCCAATTCGACTGCATGACATGTAAACTTCATTAGTTTCACTCATTTAGGACATGGCAAATGTTAACCTTACGCTCCCAGCACAGAAATCTGTATTTGTTTTAAAATATGATTCTGATTATATTACTGCAAAGGCCAGGGGCTTTAAACTAATTTTATTCAGGACATAAATGTACTGAAATTATTTGTGATACTGGCTCTTCAAATTCCGAACTTATTTCTGCCTTTTATATTTCCTCTTTATTAGACAATTAGACAATCATATCTAAAACCTGTAAACTGCCTCAAATAAGTTTTTAGCCCTTTAGTTCTAAAGAAAATTAATTTTCTGGAACAAAGTGAAATTAAAGCACATCCAGCAACACATACCTATCCCTCCTGGATGGAGAGCTCCTTCATGCACTGTAACAAAGAGAAAGAATTATGGGTGCTTTGTAGGCTTGACTACAAAGTGTGGCTGAACAAGTGGTGCAGCACTGAGGTCTATTTTCCTGCTATTTTCATAGGTGCACAACGAGGTGTTAAATTTTTCATTATAGAAGTGGCTCAGAAGATTTGCATCTGGATAAGCAAATTTTCTTACCAGCAATAGAAATTGTTTTCAATACTTCACATAGTCATTTAAATGAGTCATTGGAATTACCAATTGAGTTTAAAGAAAATTATCACTTGTTTTGGTTCATTTGTGTTGTGTATTAGGGAGGTCATGAATAAGAAATAATATTTGAAGGAAGAAATGCTTAACCTTAAAGTGAAACGAAGTGGTTGGATAGCTTAATAATTTAAACAAGTCATGTGTTAAATTGGAAAAATAGATAGTGCTCACTTTCTCAAACTTTTTTGCTTGGATTAGTCATTTCATTTCAGCATTTTTAAGTATGTTTTGAAGACATGATGCAGATTTTGTTGTATTCCAATTTCTCCTGCTGTTCCCAGCATGGAGACAGCTGGGCAGAATGCTATCATTAAATTCTGACCAGATGCTAATAACTTATTCTAATATGTTAAGAATTCCTCAGGAATACTCTGAGTAGGCAGTTCTAACCTGTCAAAACTTTTCCTTCAGTCCAACATATCCTAATATGGGCCTCCTGAAACTCTTCTATTCAGCTCCATCTTTAATTCATAGTCAACTTTCAAGACTACTGAATATTGTATAAAGTGCTTGAGAAAATGACATTGCTAGACCCACCTGTTCACTTCTCCAAACGTCAGGCAACCTTCACAAAAACCATTTTTTTCACATCTGAAGCAGCAAGAATCAAGTGGAAGGGCACAGAGAGAAGCTGATGGGGAAAAATGTCAAGAAAATCCTGTCAGTTCATGATCCAAGAAAACATAAGGTAAACATAAAAATATTCAAGTGAACAGGAGAGCTCTTACCCTCAATATCCATTGATGAGGAAAAAATGGTGAGTGTTCCTGGCACAAAGAATGGGTGAATTCCAATCCTGGGAACATCCGGAGAGGTTCTTGCAAGAAACAACGGGGTTTTCTTTTCTGTGACAGAGCTGGTTATGCCAAATAGAAAATTGTGCTAAGCAAAGACAGTGCTTAGGCAGCTGATGATGAACCAGAGATGGAAAGAATCCACAAATGTGCAAAACCCAGGTTTTTTCCTAGAGATTACTAGGAAATAAGACTGAGCACAGAGTGTGCCACCTAATTAACTGTTGTGTAGCAGGGTAGTATTAATGGGGACAACTCACAGCAGGTTTGTGTGAACATGAGATTAATTATAGCAATAATTAATGAAGCTTTTTGCAGTTACACGTAAGAGATGTGACCATCATGTAATCCTTATCAGTGGTTTCTTCTCACAGAAGAAAACCCTGCAATAAACCCTGCAGAGTCTTTGTCTCTAAGAATCTTTTCTTGAGGGCCCGAGGATGACCCAGGCTCCTCAAACTGAGATGCAGTACATCTGAGTAGTTGAAGGATTTTGCTGCTAGCTTTGTTTTGTTTTGCAATAACTTCTCCAGAAATAATGCCTCCTCCATTATGGGCAAGATTTTGAGATAAACATTTACCTGGACTGTACAATTTGTTAGTAGCTACAATTAAAATAAATTGAAAATAGATTTCTTTTTACTGTTTAGGAAGCCAAATATTATTGATTGTTTTATTGCAAAATATGCAATATTTTTTTATTGCAAGGAAATTATTTCAAAATAATTACATTAAATAAATTGCTTCCCTTTTGAATTATCATACTGTTTTAGACAGTCACAGAAGGACTGCAAAGGGAAGAAAGTTAACTGTGCAGAAGAAATGTTAATGGCTTTTAACTCCATAAGGAGAAAAATATGAGAAAGAAAGAAGAATGCTAGAGAAAAGTGATCAGGTATAATCTCATACAAAAGGGGGGGAAAATGTTAGGGTGTTTTTGCACGGATTGTAAATGGAAAATAGAAGTAGACAAGATTTTAAAGGTGCTGCAACAAAGAAAAACCTTTCTGAGGTGTCAGGTGATGAAACAGTGATATCTGATGCAAGCGTGTCAGAACTTTTCGGTAAGAGTTCTGGAAATTTGTGCCACAGGCCTTCTTCTAATTCAATAGATTAGCTTGGCATCTTCCTGCTGGTTCTGGACTAGTGCAAGGTGTGGAGTAGCTGCCATCACCCCGCAGCCAGCACGGCGTTCTAATCCTCGCTGGCCTGCTCTCGGCTGCCCACGGACAGCGGCACCGTGCAGAGCTCTTCTGTCACAGCTCTGCCTGAAAGAGGCCCCACACCTGCTCCTGCCTTATCCCTCCCACTGCTGCCCACGCCTGGCAAATCCCATTCTTGCATGGCTTAAAGGGATGCCTCTCTTGGGCTCTTCATCCCTCACCTGTTTTTGCTCACCTTTCTCTAGGTGTTGTATGCAGAACTTTGCCTATATTTTTGTATATGAGGCTGAGGCTGATTATCCTTTTGGGAGCTGTGAAAGAAATTATTTTTATTACTTGCTCAGTGACCTCAGGCAGGTGCAATTAAATTAGTTGTTGTAGGATTAGACATTCAATATTCAGGAGTCTTTAGTGGTGTCCATCCCGCAGCACACACAAGAGAAAGCCAATGCAAGAGAAAGCCAAAAATGAAGTCCATCTCTGGAACAGAGCTAATACCTAAAAGAACCTCACACTATGTTATTTTTTGTAGCCAGCTTTTCCTTTCATGGTAAAGAAGAGTGAATTTAAATTTCTAAACATATGATTACAAAAATGTGCTCCGTTTTCTGAACAGTAGGGTGAAAAAATGTCTGGAAGCTAATACAGTAGAATTCCAGACGACTGTTTAGACTCTAATCCTCTGTCCAACCTTATACAGCACTGTCTGAGTAGTTCCTGCCATTTCACACCAATAACAGTTTAAAGATTTTTTTCTTTAATATTACTAAGAAAAGCAGCTATGAAATGCAGCTAGGAACAAAGTTTGACATATTCTGTACCAAGTAGGTTCTGCTTGCCATATTAAAAATAATGGTACTAATACTGCTGACTTTAATAAAATCTGAATTTCCAGATTGAATTCCATCAATTTCCATGAAATACACAATGTATCAAGAAATAAAAGACAACCATACAAACAGGAATGCCAGAATTGAAAAAAACTTCAGAAAGGGAAAAAAGTTTTAAAGAGTAAAGAGTAGACATTTTAAAAACTCAATAAATAGGTCTGCAACAGCTCTCCTGACTGTTAAGCATGAAGTATGCTTTGTGTACCTTAAGCTTTTAAGAAAATATAATAGCTACAGCTTTGAGTAATTTGTAACACAGTATCCCTGCTTTTTAGACAAGGAACAATTATTTTCTCTCCTGCTACTCAGCTGCAGAAATAATGATGGAATTCTTATACTCTGGTGCTTGTTTTAGACATAACTTATGTTCAACAAAGATAAACAAGATAGGATACCTTATTTTGGAAGAGGTTTTTTTTACAGCTCTAGATTTTGTTCTGTTTTGCAGTTTGACAGGTTCTAACCTAAATATGCAGCAAATAATTTCTTAAGAGGTCAGTATAGGTGAGTTAAAGACCCTCTGCTTCATCCCTTCAGTCATTTGGAGCTCATAGGCAAGAGAGATTTAATAAACTGGTAAATAGATATGTGACTTTATGCAGTTTTTATTACATCAAGTCCCTAACACAATAAGTGAATAGAATGAAAAATGCATGACTTTCTTTTCCCTGCAAATGTAACACTTTTCCACAGTTATAATGAATGTTATTTGAAGGTATGCTATGCTTTTATCAGTAGCACTACAAGACTTCTCAGCATGCATTTGAAAATAGTTGCATGTAAACTTTACATCATAAACATTATTTTCAGGAACATTTGACAACTGATTCTTGTAAGAAGTGATTTTTCTAAACTTTAAGTCACTCTGCTAATCATAAAGTATTTGGTTTTCTCCTGTTTCTGAACTCTGTATAGAGATGAGATTATAGAACAGGAAGTTTATATTCAGTGCATTAACAACCCTGCAACAACATGACCATGAAATATGTTCCCAGTTGGGAGCTGATGGTTGTGCGTTCCCAAGCGGCACCTTTTACATCCTTTACTCTCTAGAACACTCATGTAGCTATTTGCTGGATCCAGCCAAGCAATCCTACAAGCTGTACCATGCATGGATGCATTCCCCACTCGGGCAGGTCCATTGTGAAGGATGTTATCAGCATGCAGAGAGTTTTTCCAATCAGCTCTGAAAACATTGCCTGTTTGCCTTACAGGATGTGGCCAGGCAGCAGGGATGAAGGTCCCTTCCTGCTGGTTTTGAACATGCTGGATAAGGAAGAACATCTTGAAATGGGGAGGAGGGTTCACCATTCTCACTTCAAGACACTTCTCAAGTACAGGAGGGACATGAAAGGCTAAGACCTGGGTAGGGAGGGCTCTGGTTGAACTGGGACAGAGTAGAATCTCCAGTGGGAACAGGGAACTTTCCTGAAGCAGGAAGAAAACTTTCAAACGTTGAGCATGACATTCTTAGACATCCAGAAACACCGAGTGTCGCTGTGCAAGCTAATGCATATTGTTGGAATTTTGCCCTGAATTTGTCTTTTGTTTGTTTTTCTCTGCAGACTTTTTTAGTATTGCTTAGAGATTATTTGTGGACATCAAAGAATCCTGCTGACTCCCATGATGTGCTTACCTGCCCTCTGCTTTTCCGTTGAGAGAATCAGCCAAAAATCTGAGAAAGCACATATGAATACTTATCCAAGAACTATTTCCTCCCTTGTGCCTGTAGTGAGCTCTTGCATCTTACACGGGAAGCACAGGCTTTGAAATGTAAATAAAATTTACATTTTCTGACCTATCACTAAGATGGGAAGGCCAGGCCAGGGAGCAGGATTGGAGAGGGAGCAGATGAGAGCTGGGACAGGTGGAGGGCAACTCCTCCAAATCATGGCTTTTGTGGCTTTGCCAGTGGAGGCTGCTGCCCTGCACAGTTCAGTTACCTGCACACAGAGGTTCTACGGCTTTGTAGCTGTTGGTGGAGGTGATGGAAGCAGTAGCCTTACAGATATTTTGCTGCTCTAGGAGAAAGCCTCAATTGTCTGTGCCCTAAAGCTGACCCTACTATCTTTGTCTGTACTTTCTTTAGTTTGCAGGGTGAGCTGTGGGAAATGTGTCTATCATGTATTTTTCATTTGAAAAGCTGCATTACCCAGACTTTTCTCCACATACATATATACCCTTTTTTTTAAAATTATGCATCTTTCCTCATATAGATGGGTACCTCCATGCCTACTGCATGGATAAAATGGAATAAAAAATACAGAAAACAGAATTTTTAAAAAAATTCATATTAATCAGACCTGTAGATATGTAAGCTTTTCTGATCCATGCTACTCTTTGCTTGGAAGAAATTATTTCAGGTTACTCTGGCTGCTGTCATCCACAATTGTCTGTAGAGCCCAAAGTAATTTACTTTCCATGTTTTAAAAAACATATTTTTTTATGTTAAACTAGAAGTTCCTTTTTTTTTCCTTCCTGACATTTTGCTCCGCCTTTTTGAAATGTTACCATAATACTCTGTACCAAGTGCTCCTTATCCTCAGGCTTTTGTTGTTTGGTTTGACAACCTTGAACTAAGTTGCACTAGGATTTTGCTGAAGAGGCCATCAGAAATGTGCATTTTTCACCTTTGGTTGTGAAGGAAAACTTTCTGTCACAATGGAAGCGAATGCTTACTGCTCTGACACGTGACTTTATCTGTCACAACAGCTGCACCCCTCCTTATACAAAAACCCCTTGTGTCTTACCTTGTCCAGACAGACTGTCGTGGTCCACTTCCTTGGAGGGAGGTTCTGCTATATCAGTCAGTTCTTGCTTCTCTTCAGCTTCACTCTCTGCCTCTCCAGAGGGCAGGAGGCCAGGTGTGATGAAGCTTCCTGCAGTAGCCAGCTCCACTGGAGGCTCGTAGCCATCCGTGAGTAAGTCTTTGCCAGCAGAATCATCTGCTGGGGGAGGCAAATAGGAATCCTCTGGTTTTGGAGGACTGCTGGTGCTACCCAGAGCACTGGAAGGCACTGTGAAACTTGGGTGGTCAGTAGCAATAACTTGGGTGTATGGATATCGGTCCTGAAATGGTTCTCTGGAGGGTTTGGTAGGAAAATCAGGTTCAGATGTAATAAAATTATTAAATTCTTCAGGGATGCTGATCTCTTCACTCAAGGCAGGGCTTTCAGTTGTAAATTCACCAACAAATACATCTCCTCTTTGATCCACTGTTGCTGGACTGGGATAACCTAATGGGAGTTCCTCCTAAAAAAGGTTTAAAAGAGCACATTTCATTAATATGTTTGAGTTCATTGCTAAAAAAGCAATAATCTTTAACCACATAAGCTAGCAAATAGCTAAGTCAAAAAGGAATCATATTATGGGTTGAGTTGGAAAGGACTTTAGTGCTCAGCTAGTCACAATCCCTCCTGCCATGGTAGGTGACATCTTCCACTAGACCAGGTTGCCCAATGCCACATCCAACCTGTCCTGGAACATTGCCAGGGCTGGGGCATCCTTGGCCTCTCCAGGCACCCTGTACCAGTGTCTCACCATCCTTACAGTAAAGAACATCTACTGTACAGCCAACTTAAATTTCCCATCTTTCACTTTGAACCCATTATCCTTGTCCTGTTACTACAGCTCCTGACAGACTCCCTCTCCAGCTTCCCTCCAGGCCCCCCTCAGGTCCTGGAAGGTTTCTATGAACTCATAGGATATGTAGAATGTTTGGCATGTGCATGTGATCCTAATCACATTGCCTACAATTTAAAAAATGATCAAAGAAAGATGACCTTTACTAGCCCTGTAAACTGGTCTCTTTCTGCCATTAAGATGTACTTCTGAACTGATGAGATACTGTTTACTTTGTAATTAAACTTTGAAAAGATAATCAAGCAGTAATATTTACCTGTAAATGCTCTAAACAGTATCTCTGTAGCAGTGTAACAACACAACATTCATCCTTAGAGCACATACAAAAGGCACATATATGTTATTCTAGCATAAGAAACTTCTCGTATATTTATGTACCTTTTAATAGTGTTTAATTTCTTTTCCCATGGAGAAATAAATAAACACGAAAAACATTATTAACCTACCAAATCAGGGCCTGCCAGAGGAATAGTAACCACACCTTGAATATCATTGTCTAAATCACTAGTTGGTATAACAGTTTCTGAAAAAAAAATCAAAAATATTAGAGAGAGAGAGGGGAGAGAGAGAGTGCAGAATACTTCAGCATTAGCACATTGAAAACTGATCAAAACATGTGAACTCAATAAAAAACCCAGTACTAAAATGTTCTCCATCAAAAAAATTGCTTTTAGAAATGCATGTTAAGACAAAAAAAAAGGCATGGATTCCCACTCAAAAAGAAAACTATGAAGAAAACCAAATTTTGTATACACTCTTTTTCATATGTTTTATTTAGCATAAATAGATAGGTCTGCAGAGAGCTGAACCAAGGAGGAATGCTTAAAATCACCTGAAGTGTGAACCCTTCAGTTAAATCTGCATGGGCTATGCTGACTCATTATATTATGTTTAAGGACAAACTCATTCCAGTTTTATCCTGAGTCCACACCACTGTTAATGTGAGTGTTTTGGCTTTAGTGCTCAAGTTGCTCATTTCACCTCTCAGAGGAGATCTTTGAAGTACTTGCATGCAAACTGGTTTTTTTTAAGATTGGTTATTAGAATTAGCTACTGGGAGAAAGTTGATTAAATATTTATTATTGAAGTGTTCTACATTTATTTTTTCTTGGGACTTTTAATCTACATTTAAATATGACACTTTATTCTTACAGAAAGTATTGGTTCAACTGAATAAATTTTTTTGGCTAGAAAAGACTGTTGTTTGCAAATGAAACTGTAGCTAAAATTCGGCATGGGTTTTGAGATTGTTTCAGTAAATATGTATATGAAAAAATATTTGATTTTTCCCCCTTTTTAACACACCTCCCCAAAAGTAGTTTTCTAGCTTTGCAAAAATCACTGATGAACTAGAAAAACATATTTATTAGCTGGATTACTGAGCAGGGGCAGACCTTATCTTCTGCTGGAAGTTTTCACACCCAGCTTGTCTTCTACACTTCCTCTGTGTTTCAGAGTGTGAGTGAAACACATCTTTACTGATTTTATCTTTGGATCAAATGCTGTTTAAGGTGTTGATCTCTGTGATGTTGATGAGAGGTTAGATGGCTTGTTTACAACCAAGACAGAGCTTCCAGAAAGCTAATTTTATGTTAGAGGCAGATCTCACTTTTTTTCTTGTTAAAGAAAGGAGATTGTCCATACTGGGAAGTTAAAATGATACAATGAATATTCATAGTATTTATTTTATTTTTTTCCTCTTAATGATCTTAGTGTGCAAAATATCCAGATTTTCTAAACAAAAAACTAAGGGAAAAAATCTTCTAATACAATTGCAAATTAGACTGTATAATTAGGAAGACACATTTTACTATAAAATTTAACTTATTTCACTACATCCTTTGGATGCTATAGAGCACCAAGGAGAATGGACTATGTCAGATGAAAATCTGTTAGAGAAGCAAAGGACAAATTACTGAAATTGCATCAATTTGGGAAGGCAAGATTCAGGCTTGTGCCTACCACCTGCCACCTGCTTTACTGACCATCGGTAAACTGAAGTGTTCCAAGGTCCACAGGCAGGGACTGGTCTTCATGGAGTGCAGTGGCAACCAGCTGCTGAAGGTCTGTTACTGTCAGTTTAGTTGCTGATATTTCCCTCTCTTCAACAGGAGAAATTGGCATTTTTTCACTTTCAACCTTATTAGATCCAATAGTAGAGATGTCATCTGCTGTGCCCTTGGTTTCTGAGCCATCTCTCTCAAAGTTCACCACGTATCGTGCTACTGTGCTGCTTGATCTGCAACAGGGAAAGGCAAAAATACCCAGAGCACCAAAATCAGTCACTGGCTGAAAGATGGTTTTGCACGCATGCAAACAAATGTGCAGCCATAACATATTATCTTCTGCAAGAGTAAATGCAAGTTTACTTCTTTCTGATGAGACTGTCTCCTTCAAATTACTTTTCCTTCACCTAACCCTTCTTTTTTCTATGCATAACTTTTAATAAAGACTCCCACATTTAATAAAATTGCAAAAATCTTCTAACATAATCTGATCTAATCTGACTACTCAAAAATCTGTAGAACTTCTACTGTAGTCTGAAGTCCTTGACTACTGATTCAAACACCTATAGATGCACGCTGGGTTTATTAGAAGCCATAATCAAGCATTAATTATTCAGGAACCTATGAAAAGGGATTAGATTGCTCATAAAACTGCAGATAAGCAAAAATCTTATCAGACCTGAGACAATTTATTGTTCTTTTTCTAAGAACAGCAAGCTAATGTGGAAAGCAAATCACTTTTTCACAATGGGAGTTAGCTTTTCCTAGCCAAATGGGTGTGTGTGGTTTCTCTCTAATTCACCATTTTTAATACATCATACATGTTAAATTCACCTAATTAACTGAAAAATAAGGATCACATTATAAACATTTCTATTCAACTACGTTCTTTTTTTAACAATGTCAACTATAAAGAAAAGAATTTCACTTTATCCAGCAAAGGCTATGCATTTGCATTTATATGACATTGCAAGAATTCAGGAAACATATTTAACAATTCTTCCTTCTAAAGCATTAGAAAAAGAGAAATTCTGGGAAACTGATGAACAAATTATTCCCCGGTAGCACTTTTAAGCATCAACAACAATAGACTCTGTAGCTGTTTGTATTACCAGTGAAAATCTCCCTGCATTTTATCAAGCTAGTAACTGGTTTCTTTGCCATTCTATCTGGCTTGATAATAGAGATAACAAATCAAATCCTACATACTTATTGTAAATATTGTGTACATGGGAATACAGCTAGGAAACAGCAGATCAAAAATGAAAATTTGAATATAAAGTTTCCCTACTTATTTTTCACTTTCAGTATATGGCTGATATAAATCTTTAGTCATATAAACGTG
Source organism: Anthoscopus minutus (assembly GCA_013399455.1). NCBI lineage: Eukaryota > Metazoa > Chordata > Aves > Passeriformes > Paridae > Anthoscopus > Anthoscopus minutus. Next base: position 39,780 of record VWYI01043880.1, read on the forward strand.
AATTTTCTTAGCTTAAACATTTTCTTTCCTTCAGAGACATCCTGACAAAATGTGATTACATGAAACATTTAGATTAAAGCTGTCCCTGACACTTTATATCACAGATTTTGTACTCAGAACACAACCAATTCACTTTGTCACATGAAGATAAAGACATTTACTGATTTATCATGCACATCATAAAACTACTACTAATAATTATTATAATTAGTCTATAAAGCTATTAATTATGGATTACAGAAAGATTACCCATCTTTCTCCTTCTTCTGTCTTCATTTCATCGCAGAATAAAGAGTGTGAGAGAGGATTGCAAAAGAAAGAAAAACAAATATTCATGTATACCGGTAAATTGTTCAGTCACACACATCAAAACCATCTTTTGAGAATTTATCTTATCTTCTATGTGTCATCTATAATTCTTATCTCTGTGTGAAAATGACAGTCTACTCTCCATCAGTTCACATTTTTCCTTCAAGCAATGGGAATCACCGTGGCTTGTATAGGGAAAGAGGAATTTTACTTTACCATGAAGTTTGAAATATCAGCTTTCCCATTTCCATTGTCAAATGGTGCAGTTTGAGCCCTGCCATTGCTAATCTCTGTGATGGCAATGGGCACTTGGGGCAGTATTTTCCATGATCATGGTCACCACACAGGATGCTTACTCAGACTCTTGTCACACAGGTAACTTGAACCATTAATTACCTCTGGAAAATATGCCTATGTTGACTTTCTACATATAATGCCCAGTTATTTTCCCTGGTGAGTTCTCCAGAATGCCTATGATGTTGTCTTTCTTCATTGCCTTGTGGGAAGGGCTGCTAAAATATGTAGTACTACTAATATGTAGTACCACTAATATGTAGTACCAAGGGCCAATGGACAGCAACAACCATCTTTGCTGATCTGTAACTCCCAAAGCTGACTAAATTACTGGATAATGGGAATCAGTACAATTTTTCCACACTGGTGAATGATCTTTCATACCAGCTAAGTCCAAGATATGAAAGAAAAATGGATCCCAGACCTCCTAGAGTCACAACTGGAAGAGCTTAGGTATTGCAAATACCTATGAGATGCTGCTACAGGTTTTCTCTGCTTGTACTGCAGCAGACAGCTTTCTGTTTTATGAATTTCAATATAAAAACATAAGGAACTAATTTTCAGACTATTTTGCTCTTCTTTCTCCTTTTTCCCAGCAAATGTTGTAGAGAGAAATGCCAGGAAGAAGGATGTTCTTGTCTAAAATTCCATTGTAATATGACTGTTTTCAATCATGTATTAAATATTGCTACAAGTATTGAATGTTCCTGATGCTGTGCCACAAGACCACACACATTTGTCTTTTTTTCCCTGCTCTTTTGTCCTTTTTGCAGTTTCTTACTATTAATTATCTGTTTTTCATTTGATTCTTTATGCAGTGTCCCCCTCCTCCCCTATAGATTCTCTACTGAAAATGTACACTAGAGGTTGTGTTAGTAGTAAACACACAAAGAAGCTAAAACTAAAAGAAATGGCAAGACAGAACACAAATATCTTAAAAAAGTGAAACTTTTTGAATTGTTTGGAAGGCCTGAGAAACAACTGCTAAGAAAGATTTATATGTGTGAACGTGTATCCTCCTGCAGCCCTCTGTAGCCAAGGCATCTTCACTGTCACGTATGAAGGGCAAAAACATTGTCACCTAAGTAATCATTATCTAATCTTTATCTTGTCATTTTAAAAAGTCCTTAATACAGGGTTGTTAATAAACAATTCAAAGAATTTATTGTATCCTTTAAGCTTCAGGGAATCAAAGCTACTTTCACTAAGTAATTCAAAGCCTCATAGTCTCACTTGGGATGTGTTTGCACTTCCTGTCATATTCTCCCTATGATATTCCCATAAAATTGCTTTCTGTTTACAGCAATGCACACCCCACTTTTCGACAGGTCTTTTCCTTTTTGAGGACAGGAATGCAAGAGGAGAACCCTAGGAGCCAATAAAAAAGAGAGCCACGTTTTCTTACTTACTTGAATCCTAACACACGGATTTCCTTGAATCCTGGAAGCTTCTCAAATATTTTTTTCATCTATAGAAAACCATAAAAAAAATAAAATTCAGCATAAGATCTATGACTGAAGGGCAATCACAAGTTGTCTATCTAGACAACATTTTTCATACTTCAGAAGGGGCTTTAGGAAACAGTCTCAACTGCACTCTTTGAGTATTATAATTGCTCAGTTTAAACACAGTATTTGCTTTGCATATACTTGTTGCATTACCTGTTAATAGGCAAAAAGAAGAACAAAATATTGTTTTTCTTAATGTAATTATGCAAACAAATGATAATCTATCTCATAACACAGCAAGTAAAACAACATTAATCAAATGGTTTTCTCATTTTCAGCAGTTTTGGTTCATGAATAATTTTGTGATTCAAGTCACCTGTAAATTGTTAATTATTTAGAAATATTAAGCAACTGCAGATTGGTTATTTGACAAATCATTTAGAAATTAAACAGTTTGAACTGTCTCATACAAACAGAATTACAATACATTTTTATTTCTAATGTTAACAATAGTACAATTACATAGTTTTGAAAAGAAGAGGCATTTTATATGTAGTAAACAATGTCTGCAGGCACTTCTCTCTGAAGGTAATACTGAAAATCTTCAGAGGAACTATTTTTTGCCAAGCTCTGCCAACTCATCCTTCACAATTTTTCTAAACATATGTGGAACTGAACCAGGAAACTGAAATAGCTTTCACTAAGTGCTCATGAAACTGATGAGAGGCTTTAGTTAATTTTACTAAGAAAACCTTTTGGGAACCTCAAGCCATTAACTGCTATCCGTTAACTGATTGCTAATCAGTTAATATTATTAATTGTAGAAAAATACCACAGATGTTCCAATTCTTACATAAACCATGGCAATACACAATGAGTGTATGTCCTTTGAAGAACAGTTCAGACAACAGTAGCTAATTACTTTTAACATTTATATTACATTTCTCATTAGGCTCATGGTAGAAATTAAATTATGACAAAGTGCTGTCCATGAATTCCTGATTAAGTCTGAATGATATTCCTAAAGTTATTCTGCTCATCAGTTACCTGAGGCTTCTACTGATGTCAAAGATGTTGGCCTGTTAGCTTGGTGGCTGAATAGACGGCTTAAGCGAGGGATAAGCTGATACTACACATGAAGGAAAAGTGAAGGTCTTGAGAAAAGAGGAATGACCTGTTTAAAGTGAGGGCAGTAGATTCTAATCCCATTTTGTGGTGAAGATAATTTCATAGTAAGAACCTCAGCCAGGGTACAAAGTCAACATTTTTGCATTCGCTAAGTGTCCCTACCTGTCGCTGGAATTTGGCAGCTAGTTGTTGGTACTCCGGGGAGTTGGGGTCACTAAGTTCAGCTGTGTACTCCTGATCAGTGAGAGTGACACTGAATTCCACCATTTGCTCCACAGGCAGTTCAGGGACTGCATTTGTTCCCAGCTCCTGGAAAAGAAAAGGCAAGGACAAAAAGGGAAGAAATAAAACTAAGTGATTTTTTTCCCTTCCACAATTCAGTATTTAGTAGATAGAAATGTTCCCGTTTAAGCCCCTTCCCAAAATAACTTTCTGAGCTGTATTCCACAAAAGGTGAAACTTCCTTGGTGTGTCTGTTGGTTTAATTCTTGTCTTTGCAAACAAGTTTCTATTGAGAGGTAACTTGAGATTTGCCTTCCATATGCATAAATGAATATTTGGAGAATCAAACCTTTCTTACACAGAGACTGTTACCAAATCTTAGTTCCATCATCACAAAGTCACATAGCTGTTTCATGTTCAGAGGTTTGCATTTGTTTTTTTTTGATAATAAAATGGAATTATCCCTACCCCATGATATACCTTTCTTACACAGTTGACATTGCTGCTATTAAAAGTCATCTTGTTTTTTTGCTGTTTCCCAACAGTATTTGCAACTTTTGCCTCCACTGTGAGGCCACAGGTGTGTGCTGAGACCACAGCAGCCAGGACAGGGAAAACAACAGCCCCTCCCAGCACCCCTTCCCTCTCTCAGAGGCATCTCTTACAGCAGGTGCTGTTACTGTGCAAAGGGGCAATCCCCAGTGCCCTGCTGCATGGCTGCTCTGAGGAGGCAGCAGTGGTGAACCCTCTGACAGCTGGCTGGTCAGAAAAAGGCAAGGGAGGCCCAGTCCACCTCCTGTGTCATGGAAAGCCCAGCAGGTATGCTTTTTTGGCATTATTTAATAAAGAACAACATTGCAAAATGGTGCAAAATAGGCAGCAGGCCCCTCCTTAAAAGAATGAGAACTGCCTAAAAGCTGGTTGCCATGCTTTTGTACTTTCTACTATATTCTCAAAAAGTATCATGCCCTACTCCAGTACATAACAGATGCTAATAAACCCCTTCAGTCCAGCTAGCTGAAACAGAGGGGAGCACTCGTTGTTTTTAAGCACCGCTTATAAAAAGTTTCTCCCTCTTTCCTGTTAGCTGAGCTCAAAAGGAAGAGGTGAGTGAAAAAGTGGGTAGGAACACAGGCTGCTCTCACCTTCACAGGACTCTTTGTGTCATTGAAAATTTCGTTGAGCAATGTGCCATTAGGTGCATATGGAGAGAGGGGTGTGCCGGGAGAGCCTGTGGGGAGGAGAGAAAGAAAATCAGGGAAGAACGGTTTGCACATCAGAAGTCTTTCTTCCCCTTTGTGTGTTGGTCAGGTGTCAGCTCACAGTCAGCTGTCAGCTTTCCCTCAGGAGGGTGTGCTTGAGCTCAAGCCTGTGCCAGTGGAAGGTGGCCATGACTTAGTGTGGGTAAAGCTGCTGTGTTTTATACCATAGAGAGCCTGTCTTCCAGGTCAAACATTAGTGGTGTGGCATGTGTATGACTGAGGGCAAAAATGGCACTATGCATCATTGAAATTGTGTGAGTTAATAATATTTGGTCATTTCCTGTCATACCACATCGTATATCACTGAGTGTCTAAGCTTAATTTTGCCAATTGAGATCTTTGTCCCTATGACAGCCACTTTAGGGCTCAATTTAAAGTAACAAGAGATGATGACAGAGTTCTCCACCTAGAGGCAAAATTACCAAGCTGGAAGTCCTTACCATAAGATTCTGCTATATTTCATAAGAAAATCTGTTCAGGATGGTTTCTCCTTGAACCAAAATGATAATATTTACAGATTTTTATCACTGCGTTAATTGCTAAATAATTAATTTAAAGAAATGTAGTACACAAAAGGGATGGTAAACCTAATTGTAATAATCTGATAAATCTATTGTCTTGGCATCACTCTGACTTTCTTGCTTGTCAGTCCTTATTTGCCTTGCTTGCTTATTTTGATTAACAAAATGCAGCAGCTGACATTCTAAATGGTATTTTGTAACTGAAGAAACATTAACACTATGTAATCTAGGTTTGAAACCAGGTAAACACATTTGAAGACAAAGTTTGAATGCAACATTTGACTAGCAAATATGTTGTAAAGAGATAAAATATTTCTTCTCAAAGATTATTTTGCTAAAACATTTTCACTCTGCTTCACTGAACTTATCTGCTTCTACAACATTCATTGAATTATAGCCTTCTAAGACCTAAGAATCATTTGCTTTACCAATTTTATTTAACAGGCAGACACAGAACAAGCAGATTTGATTTTACCTGTGGAAATGGAGGGAATGTCTTCCACCTTTTTGCTTCCTGTTTTCTCTGCTGATATTTCATCTTTCCTATCAATCGAATGAAAATGAGTAATTTAATTATTTGCATGTTGCACCGGCAATAGCAAAATTGTAAAAAACCAAAAAAATATAGAAATTATCCCTATATTAGGTGTGGTTTACATGAGAAAAGTTACTTCTAATAGGATATTTCCTGACCTGATTAAACAGGCAGTGGAGCAGCATGCGGACTACCAATCCTGTCAGGAGTCTGCTTGTGAGGTTTTGTGACAGATTTTATCAGTGCCACCAGAGGGATGGGATCACAGAGATTAAATCAGTGCACTGGGTCTGGTTATTTTTTACTCTTGAAAGCAATGAAGGGTTGTCCACTGTCAAAAATGGAAGCAAGCCTTTGTCTTTGCTATTTCTCATCCTATCAAGGCAGTTCAGTGAAAGCTTTGGGATTCTTCTAATTTTGGAGCCAATGGACATTTCAGGCTCCAAGTGTGTTTCATATGGTGTGGTGTGAGAAAATAGTGGGTGGGCTTTTTTTCAGTTGTCAGCCTGTATTATAATACCATAAGGATGCTTCCAAATAATTATAGTATCAAATCATATTCCTGAATCCAGATTATTCTGAGATGTAGCAATGTTGGTGTTTGCTTCCGGTTTTAATATTCATGGATTAATGCCTACCATGGTCCCCAACGAGGGCAGCTAAAAACTCAAGTAAGAATATGGAGGGTACAATGTACCACAGGATTTGGTTTATTTTTGTTGGTAATTTTTTTCTGTTTTGAGTTCTACAGTCATGTGGTGAAGAATACATTTTTAATAGCTGCTGTTAGCTTGCTTGAAAAACAGGAATAGTTTTTATCTCTAAATACATTTAAAAATAAATAGATGTATTAAAGGTTCTTTTACTTGGAACAGAAATTATTCTATAGCCTTAAAACCAAATTGTTATTAATTTGTAGCTTCTAGGAAAATTTAGGTTCTTAGATAAGAATCTTCTAAAAGGATATTTTAAGATTTTTCTCTTCTGAAATTAGGGAGTAAAGTATAATTCTTCAAATTTTATACAGTGCATACTGTTGGAGTATTTGTGAAAACTAGTATGAATGAAAGAACTAAGGGCACTGCAAATGTGTAGTGTGGTTTTAAATGAGACAGCATAAAGCTTGTAGCATAGACAGAAAAGGTGTCTGAGCTGCATTTCTATACAGGAACAACCTAGATGTTTCATAACACAAAGAACATGAATGACGTCCTCTGGATATCTTGCGTGGTGAGAACTAAAGTAGTATTTGTAATGTTTTCACAATGTTAACTAGTTATGTGTTGTATCTATACTTGGAGACTGATATCTCTGCATGACATCTAAAGATACAAAATATTTTCTAAGCCACACAGTAGTAAAGGTGAAGACTAACCATGCATAATCATTGCTGTCTGTATTTCCAGCTAAAATACAAGCAATTTCATGGAACTGACTTCACCTTTTGTATTGTGTCTAGGGAAAACAGTACTGTTCACAAAGAACCTAAGAACTCTGAGATCAGTCACTTCACTTAATGCCTTGCTGCTGGTGCTTGCACTAAGATGAATGAAAAAGCCTCCCTTTGGACTTCCAGGGGAGTTCAATTAGGCCCTACATTATTAAAAATATGTCAGATCTCCCATGTCAGAATGAATTAAGATACATAAGGTCTCTGTGATCATAAGACAGTGTAACCTATGAATGGAAAAGATTATTTGCCTGAAAATCTCATGAAAATCAGAGAAAACATGAAGGAAAAAAACCACATCAATCAGAAGTTGTGGACAATGGTTTGTCTGGCTGCACCATGGTATTTATATACAGAGAACCAGAGTTCAGTGTGGTAGCTTTAATACTGCCATTCTCCAACTCCTGAGCATTGCCAGGAGCACATGTTTTCCAAAGAGTTTACAGAATAAAGTATCACATTAATTAACACTGTCATGATGTATAAAAATATGGGAGAAATCTAAAGTGAAGGTGCAGAGTTTTCATGTTATTGTTTAATGTAGCCTCTCAGCTAAACTTTTATTAAGCTGGCTTTTCCTTTTGAGAATCATAGCAGCTTTTGTCACACTCCCAGTCAACACTAGCCTAAAGCAAAGCCATGTCTCTGTCAGGTTTTTTCACATTAGTCTGAGAAAACATTCAGTGGTGTCTCAAAATGAACAGGTAACTCAGACATTTGGCCATATCCATTATTTGTGATTCAATTACTGTGTCCTATGATATATCCAGTATACACATCTCTCACAGCACACACCAAATACACCACAGTGCTATCTGAATATCTGCTCACATCCACACGCATCTACACATATCTTTTCAAGGAAGGCAGTAACATCAAGTGGCAAGGTTCTACTTGTGCTACTTACCTTTCCTGGAAGGTTCTATGTTTTACTCGCTGCAAAAAGATTAAGAAAAACAGCATTTTACTAGTGGGTGTATCCAACCATTGAGCCTGTTAGCTCTTTTGCTTACTATACTTTAATGTTTTCCTTCTACGACATGCCCCCTCTTTTTCCTAAGCAATACCTTGTCCTTAAATTAGCAGGTGGAGAGGGACTTGGAAGTCTCTCCCAGTTTCTAAACAAATGTCAGTAATCCTTACCCGTTGAATTATTTCCAGGTGCTCTTGGGAATTGCTGAAGTTTTTGCCAATGTCGAATATACAAAAGGTTTCCCTCTGGCAGGCAGTAACCCAGTTCTGATATTCAGAAGTATCAGGAATCCGATCCAGAAAAATACGAAAGGCTTCCCACACAGCTTCCTGGCAAACTGAGTAAGAAGAAAGGGGCTGGGGATAGATGCTTTGTACTAAATAGTAAACTTGAAACCATTTTAACAGTGATTTGGCATTTACACAATCATCTCTCAAGATGAAGGAACACACTTCTTCAAAATGTTGTTTAAAAATTCTTTTTGAGAAGGGGATTTTCAAGCTTATTAGAAAAACCATTTTAACCAAAACTTACTAGTAATTTAAAAGCTGTTGCCTCTAGCACTTTGCAAAGCTCATTACTGTGAGATGGGACATTTATTTTCAGTACTTGATACCTACTTTGGCTTAGAGTGAGTTCATTATCTTCATTATCCAAAATATCAGTGTCTCTGAAATTAGTGCAGTAAGTACACTCTAAACTTGCTGTAGGGATGTACTCACCTAGCTGTGTTAGGGCCCCTCAATTATACCTCAGGAACGACCTGCCCTCCCAGTAGAGCAGCTGCATGTGGAGCAGATTTGTTCAGGTTATTAAAAAGGAACAGGCTATCTTTTGAAGAGATTTATTTATTATGAGCTAGCAATTAAAGCTACTTTCTATCTCCTTTTTCTTGCAGCTCTCTGGTATTTGTTTTTCTGAGCAGTTACTGCTGAATAAAGATATACCTCTGATGATAAGTAATCCAGTTACCAGATAAATGTGACACATGACCAGTTCAGGAGGCATTGTAGTGTGTTCTCCCAGTTTGCCCCACATAAGGGACTGTCCTCATGGTGACCTAAGCTATGATGTGTTACTTCAGAGTTGGTATAAGGTCACAGGAGGCTCAAGTATCCAACAGCAACTGTCTGAGCTTCTACACCTGAGCTGTTTTGTGTTGTGTGCTCATGGCTGGAGGCATGGAATACATACATATGTAAAAAGGATTAGAATTGTCTAAATTTTTGTAGCAGAAAAATTCTCTAGAGCACTCGTATGATCCACAGTGCTTTTTCAATTACAAATGTGTCAGGGGACTTGAAGGGAGGGAGGTAATCTCCTAGGCTTTAGACATATAAAATAACCTGAAAGTACATATCCAAAACAAAATGAAGACAAGATTGTCCCTCAGATGGGTACAGGCTCTCAGGCTCCAGCATGGCTACCAGATTGCCTTTTCATGAAGGACTGTACTGTGGTACAGATTCAAGGATGATGCTTGTATCACCACATTTTCAAATATACCTTTTTTTTTTTTCATTTATCAGTTTCATCAGATAAATTAACATTCTCAGCTGGGAGGGCAGAAGTCCTGTTCTTTCCTTGAAGGAAATTTTTTACTATTTGATGAAAGACATTGTAATGGAAAATATGCAATTGTTCAAGGGAGCAAAACCACCTTTTTATGAATGAGTGTACAAACTATTCAGCTGCAGAGTGTGTTTTGTTGCTTGCTTTTTGGGAAGTACTCCAGTTTCAATTGAAGAACTGGATAACACCTGCTTAGAAAATTTTTTAAGTGTAGGACACTGCTGGAGAAAAGGAGTATAAGTTTAAACCTTCTTGCACTACAGGACTTATGGAATCCAATATCCCAGCTGATGCGCTGCTCTCCAAAAAGATGGTATATTCAGTTTTTTAAATGAAAGGGTCATAGTTACAGTTTTTTCAATTACCTGTCTGTTTCATGATAACTTGTTTGCCGCCCAGCCTGAGATATAACCAGGGAGTTTCAGGAACTTTCACGATTAATTTCTATTTAAGCAATGACTTTTGGATCAGCCTCAGTGACACATTTCAGATTTCTGTCTAATGCCCTTTGGATGCTACAATGGATGCCAAATATTTTTATATCTATAGGAATAGCTAAATACATTAGTGCAGTTCTCCCCTGCTGCCTGTATCTGCTCCATGGCTGCTTGAGTAGAATTTTTGCAGCTCTACATCCAGGTCTCATTTCAGAGGGAACTAGTTGGTTCCCTGAAAGAGAGCTGAGGAGCAGTCAGGTTATGCAAATGAATGTGAATGGATGGTGTCTGATTAAGACAAAAAATAGATAAGGAAAAGTGATTTAGGGAGTAGATGTTGCCTTAGATACTTGTATCCCAGAAATGGTGACTAGGTTTTAGAATTAGCTTTGGACTGTCCAGCTGCAGTGCAAATACATGCATTTTTCTAATACAAAATAGAACAGCTACAGAATGAAAGACTGGGAGATGTAGATGAAGAAAGAGAGAAAATTGGACCAAAAATTGGAATGGTAACTCGATAAGCTTTCTGTAGGCAAGGGAAGTAAAAAAGAAAGATCTGGGAAGGGACTGACCTAGTTGAGAAAGTGTCCTTTTAAAATGTCTCAAATATTTCTTCTTCTGTAAGCTTTTATCATGACTTGTTAGCAATTATCCCAGTGTTTATTGTATGCCAACACTGCCATAGACTTAATTTAACTGCAGATACAGCAATACCTTTGTGCAATGACCATTTAATAACTCCAATATTTGTCTTAAACCGATGCTATTGATTTTAAGTAGCAATGATGGTGCCTGCCCTTTTAAGAAAGGTGGTACTTCTTTTGACACTAATGCAAGTACAATTTGTTCATGTTCAGCCATGCTAGAACACTGTGCAATTACTCTGAGTTCATTAATCCTTTGAGTGCTTTGTTTTATTTTCTTCTAGTAATTCTCTGTCTTGAACCCTGCTGATGCACATGTAACATTTGACTATCGATGTAAAAATAAAGCATAAAGTCAAGAGCACATACACTGCCTAAAGGTGAAGAACAAGATTCTGGAAAATTAATGAGTTTCCTCAGTTAAAGGAAAGGCTTTGAAGGAGGAAGTACATACTACAGTAATCATCTTACCTCTTAATCTATAGTAAGCTTGGTGACTGGCTAAAATCTGCTTCACTGATTCTTGTGGGCAAACTTTCACACCAGTTGAGAAAAAGGATGACCTCTTTGTTCGGTGTTTTGCCATGTCAAATATCCGCCTTATGGTTGATATCCTTGACCGCTTTGTTGTTCTTTCTGTTTTGTCTGACCCTGAGGTGACTGCAAGATGTTTGGCTTCAGCACGGTTTATTTTATTAGGAATTTCTGTAAAAAAAAAGAAAACCCAAAAAAGTACATAAGCACACTTTGCCTAGGCAGAAAATCCAATGCAAGTTAATGTCTTGAAAATGGACATTGACTTGAGAATTCTTTCTGTTACATTAGAGTGGAGTCAAGGCACTGGTTGAATTACTGTGCTGAGGAGAAGCGGCCTCTGACCACATGGGGGAACTGGGGCTCAAGTGACTTGGTAACTGATTTCCTTGTATTTTAACACGTGACGCCAGGACACACAGGGTAAAAGTTTCAGAAGCTCTAAATCCTGTTTTCAAAAGTGACTTTGGATTAGATCCACAAAAGACACTTAAGTGCTTGAGCTTTGTGCTACAGCATCTCATTTGTGAGCATATCGCCCTGTAGGGAAATTTACAGTAGAGTGATAAGTAATGTCTACACTAGCAGATAAGTAAAATGAGAAATAGTTGTACCTGAAGTCTTTAAAATCTTATCTTTCCTTTGGGCTTCAAGGAACATCTCCCTTCAAATCAGGTTCATAACCTTGAAGCTATCCCAAGAACTAGACCCTGAAACTTTCCAAAGTTGAACAGGAGTTTTATTGCCTTTGGGAAAAGAAAGACCTATTTCCAGTCTCTCTTTTACTCTACAGCCCACTCCTCTATCCTTCCCTCACATAAACTGAAGTATTAACCAGAACAGACTATGATTGTTTCTTTGCAACTGGGTGATAGGTGTTGCGAATGTTCTGGGATCATTTTCAATAAATCTTTAAATGTTCCTGGCAAAGTGGAACAGCTACAGTAGAAAAAAAGTGAAATTGGTGACTAGGAATTGAAGATTTAGGATTAAGTTTTAGTTGTGAAAGGTGGAAAAGCTTCTAGGCTGCCAAAATAACCTCAAGCATAGGAACCCCCATTATGAAAATTCAGGACTCATCTGGTTCCACTTCCTAAGTATTTGTGTTGCAGTATTACATGATATACTAGCTAAATTTAAGATGAAAAGTTAAGGTGAAAAATAATGTATAAACTACAGATTTAAATGAGCTGAAATACAGCCTTTTTGCAGGATCATGTGGCAGGAGCAATGAGAATATTTTAAGCTATCTTCCAAAGTTTTGTATACATGTTAATAAAGATGTTAAAGCAAATTTGGAAATACCCTTTTCGGTTGTAATTTGATACAGTAATTACAGATGAAAAATAAAGAAATATATAAGCAGAATAGAAGACAATTGGAAAAAAATTAGAAAACTTTAAGCAAAATATGTGTATTCCTGCATACTGATGAATCAAATGAAAAAATTACTTTGAAAAATGGTTTAAAAGCTTCTAATGGAAGAATAAGGGGAAATAATAGGGTTAAAAAGGAATAAATTCAGTAGGAGTAGCACTATCAAGAAAAATAAGAGTAAAAAATCATCAGTTTTCTAGAGAAAGAAATGTCACACTGAATATAACAAATACTAATTATCCTGTTCTTAGGAAAATCAAGAGAAAATAAAGAAGGTTAAAATTATCTTGACACTTTGGAATTACGTTAATTAAATATTTAAAGAAAAGTGGGCAGATAAGTGATAAGAGCAAAAAATTGAAAAAGATACTTTTATAAAAATCATAGTATGTGAAATGAAGAATGGAGAGTGTTCTACCATGTGTGTCTGTAGACATATATGTGTATGTCTACCATCTATGTCTCAGTTTTTATTAATTTCCAAATGAACATCCATTGTTTACTGTGTAGGAATCATAGTAATAACATCTATATTTTAAGATAAATGCTGCTCTCATATTGAAAAAACTGCTTGATTGTGATGAATATTGTCTGAAAGAAAGGAAGTTATGAAAAAAAGGCAATAGGTGATTGTTATTACTTTTTAATGCATACCAGAGACGGTGACCTGCAGACCTATAACTGCCTAATTGTTGCAAGGTAATTTAAAATGATGATGCAGTCATAAAATGTTTGACATGAAATGAAATAGAAGTAATTTTTACACAGTCATATCAGATCATGAACTATAAACTGCATAAAAGGAATTTCCCCTGTGAAAACACGTTGTTGGGTCCAACAGAATCCACAAGTGGCCAAACACGGAGTCCACTGAGACACAAAGTTTTTTGAATGTTATATGGGATGAGAGAAGAAGATCCAATGCCATTGAGATCTCAAAGCAGATCCTTGAAATCCTCTAGATGAGAGAATCAAAAATCCACATGTAAAGCAGCCAATTGTAAGTCTATTACCTTTCACAAGGTACATTAACTGTGATAGACCAGCTGGTCTGCCTGACCAACTGGGGCAGAGGATTTTGTGACTAAGCTCTTTGATAGCTTTTGTATGGAGCAGAGGCCTTTCTTGAAGGATTTGCTTCTTCTCCAGGATTTATCTCTAAGTCTTTAACTTGAATTAAGAATTATACTATTTGTAAAACTGACAAAGGAGATTCTTCTCAAATGATTGTTTTAATGATTTCAAAGTCTCTGTATTAGGGTCCCTAATTTTTAATTTTTTTCTTTTAATTCTTTCCCTTCAAGACTCCTTTTTTTTTTATCTTCTTTCTAAAGTATATCTATTTCAATAGCTTTAATTTAATTTATATCTTGTGGTTAGTAAATTTCTCTTACTAGAATAACTCTTAATTTTCATAACTCTTTGAAATAATTTTTTTACTAGAGCAAATTTTGGAGAAAGCATTAGCCTTTCTCTCCAAGACAATCTCCGTGATTGTCCTGCATGAATTTCCTAATATTTGCTGATTTTGAATGGAATAATACTTGCCTTCTGGCATAAATATTTCCTTATAGTTCTTCAGACCTCTGTTTTCCTCTGTGGAAATTCTGAACTGAGAAATTTTTACCTAAGCCTCACAGATGTTTCAGCCATACACTTTACTATAATATGTCTCCATCTATACCTTTTTAGATGCCTTGATTTCAGTGTTCTGGGCTGAAGAAAAAAAATAAATCAAAAAGAGACACACTATTATGAAACTGAATCCATAGGTATTAGTTGATCCCTTTTCTTTTTGCTCTGCAGCATAGTAATTGAATAAACTGAAGTGATGTAAATTTTACAGGTACATCATTTGATCATGTAAATAATCCAAATAACACTAGGTAAGTTAACTTTTCTTAAAATAAATAACATCTGTAGATTTTTTTTTATGATACAAGCAGATGCAATTAAGATTCAGTGTTTACCACAAATATACCCTGCCCAATTTGACTTATTATTTAACACTGTTTTTGCACAGATGTGACAGTCCCAGTTTTACTTTTAAAAGCTATGTTTAAGTTTTTTACTTTTCTTTGTAGCTCTAGGGCAGAAGGACAGATAACTGTAGAAGTCTGATAATGCTTTACTCTACTTCAGCTAATATCCAAGACACCTTAAACAAAAGTCTAACTCTCCTTTATTCTCACTTGAAAGAATCTACACCATGTCCAAATTTTCCAGGTGACATACTTGCAGAAAATATTGAGATGATTTTAACAGGGTTATCTACAGAATCACTCTCAGCTATTATTAAATTCTGGAGTTCCTGACATCTAGTTCTGAACTTAGATAAATACAACAAAAGTTTTTCAAAACACCATAAACTAATTTTCAAAACATGATACTGCAATCTAATTCATATGGGATCTAATCAAAGTGCTTAGAAATCCATAACAATCTCTCAAGTGCATAGTACTGCTCATCAGGTTTTGGTTTCAGGCAGATAAATGGTATCCATTTCACATATTAAATATCTGAAATTCTTGAAATTAGGCCAGGCCTCTCCTCTGTGTCTCTTGAGACCTGCATTATGAAATTTATACCTTAACTAAAATAACAAGGAGGAACAGATTTCAGAAATTCCTATATGTTTCTAATAATCTGCAAGGAAAAGTACATCACTATTGAAATGGATTCTAGAGAAAAAAGTTTAATTATTCAGATAATTGGTCTGGTTTTTTTTTTAAATTTACTTTTATAAACATAGGAGCAAGAGGGTCTAATTCACATCTTTTTATGTAAATGGAGTTGATGCTTCTCTATATAGCTTTATTAATTCCTCTCTGTTAATGGTACTAGTTTTGGAAGGCCTC
>VWYI01043881.1:3924-38135 GCA_013399455.1 Anthoscopus minutus
AGGACTGAACCACCGTTATCACCTGGGCTGTGGCTGCAAGGTATGTGGGTCTCTAAGGTGGCATTCAGACATTCATGACCAAGAACTGTTTCTCCTTGCTGATAATGCTCAATGATGCCAGAGAACAGTGAGAAATTGAGAACTGCAATTTCTACAGAGAAGTAAAGATCAGAGAAGAGACAAACAAATAAAAATGTGTAGTCTATGCCTTTAATATGCTCTTGGAGTTAATTGGGGTTGGGGAAGACTTTCAGAATCTATGCAGAATCATTTGCAGGTGACTGAAATCAGGTACCAAAGGCTTGGCAAAACATGCCCAGCTTTTTTCCTGTGTAAACATTTTGAGTACTTAAAACCCCACTGTCTGGCACTGGAACTAAGACTTTTGCACATGGCATCAGGCCTGCAAAAACATAGACACAAGCTCAACTTTTCTGCACCTGAAAAGCCCTTTTGACTATGGAATTTAGCTGTGTGTGTGAAGCTAAGCACATGCTTACGTGCTTACATAACTGAGGTTGAATTTTGGATTAGTAAGCAAGGTTTGTAGCAGTGGAAGTTTGAATCACTTGTCTCTGTTAAAAAGACATTTTACATAATGTTGTTTTTACATCTAGCCTTACCTGATTTCTATTTCCAATTGCAGATTAGGCCCTGCTACTATTTGCCTTGCTTTGCCACCTCCAAGAATGAGTGCATTTGGACAGACATGCTCTCCAACTTCGGCCACTCGGGATATCAAGCAAAGCACTATGCCTGCATCCAGAGGGTGGAAGGCTACTGCAGCTGGTATAGAGGATGGGCACCTCCAGACAAAACGATAATCAATGCCACAGATCCCTGAGCAGCTCTCCCTTTCCTTATCTCCCCTTTCTTACTTGTGGCTGATCTTCCTTTGGACACTAACCAGATTGTGATGATGACAATGAAATTAGTGCCTATTTTCATGCAAATTCTAGCACTTCGAACACCTAAAAAAGGAAAAAAAAAGAAAGGAAAGAAAAAAGTCTGTGCTACCTTGCTGAATTTGTAATCACCTTTTCCATTTTTTGATACCACTCATTTTGATCAGACAACATGTGGGAGCTTACTTTTGCACACCAGAGGGAAAAGTGGGAGGGAAAAAAAGGAAAAAAAAACGGAGCTCTTGCTCTCTTACATGTATCATTAGCTGTAGCAATATAATCTCTATTTTTTTAGGAAAACAAAAATCTAAAAACTATGCCAATTAGACACTGTATTCTTCTACATTTTGGCTTCCTGCCACCCCTTCTCATGCACTAAGTGCTGAAAATACATAGAAAAATCTATTTTTAAGGGAATCAGATTTCATGAATCAGATTAATCAGGCAAACAAAGCAAAAGAAAAAGAAACCCAGCCTAAACTCTAGACAAAATTACATAAAAAATAAATCCTTTTTCTATAGAAGAGATTGACAGTGTGATTGACTGCAGCATTGGGAGAATTTACCTGGTGTGTCTGACCACATCATCTGGTAAAAGTATTGTAGACTGACTGTCCTTGCTAATTCAGTCACAGTGTGAATGCAACAGCACAGTTGAAGTTCTGGCTTTCCCCAGAACAAAAGATAGCATTTTGTATTGTTGTTGTTGTTGTGAAAAACAGAAGGTAATCAGGGAGGTAAATGCAACTACAGCAGAGCATATGAAGGGTTGTCCCATCCTGTTTTGAGCAGCACTGGCCCCTGAAATTTTTGCAGCTTATCTTCAACAGTAAAACCAACTTGAGAACACCTTTAACCAAGCACATGCAAAAATAGCACCTGTAAGTCAATCACGTGCAAGAGGGAAAGGGGAGACTTGCTAGAACTCTTATTAAAAAAAAAAAAGTATTGCCAAAATAGTGTTTTGCTGAACTAAGATGTATATACACATAATGACATAAGCTATTTTTCACAGGATGTGGATTTTTTTTGGTGTTATAAACAAAGGAATGATTTGATTGTATTTTAAAGACAGAAATACTGACATTCCGAGATGGTGAGTCGCTTTTAAGATATTGAAGCTCCAATGTATCTTCAGTAGTCATTATTTCCTCTGTATCTCCTTGCACCACCATTCCTCCCCTGCAGCTACAATAGCTGCATTTGTTTATATGGTGATAGGAAGTATGTGTGTAGGCTAGGCAAGGAAAAGTGGTCTCCTAATAACTGTTGTCTGGGATCAGAAAATTTTCAGCTGCCCAGAGGATTCCTTCTGTGTCAAGTGCTGTGTCAAGTGCCTCTAGGCACTGTTAAGCATAGCCCTGTGCATGTGCTCATACCATGTTCTGCAGTCATGTGGAAGGAGAAGCCTTACTGTCTTGTGCTTTGCTATTGACTGGAGAAGTTTTTTTTCATGCTATTTTGGTTTTTTTTTATTATTAAGAAAACTATAATATAATTTTTCTTATCAAATAAAAGTATTTTAAGTTTTAATGATGGTGAAGAAGGGGTGCTGACAAAATGGGTGACTAAGTTTTGGATGGGGAGGGCTTGGGCAGGGAGAAGATTGTGCTTAACTTCATTTTTGTATTATTATGATTATTTAAGTTTCCATATATCTTCCGTTCATTCCACTTAGAAAGCAGAGCTGCCACCAGCAGGAAAAAGTTGTTGCAGTGATTCCAGCTTGGGGCAATACAGCATTTTACTGTCAGTGACCTCAGTTACTGAAGAGTTGTTTAGAACCTCTTTTCCAAATGAAGAAGAAAGGGTGTCTGAGATGGGCCCTGATGTGTTTTTATGTTCCTTGTCTGCTACCAGAGCTCTGCCAGATGTACACCCTCTGAAGTGCCCCATTTGCTGGATGACTTGTTGCAGCAAAAAGCTTCATTTTTAGCATGAACTTTAAAGGGCATTTTCACAGAGCTGCTGTAAGAGGTGCCTAGGTCTGCTGCATGTATTCTTTTTCCCCAGCATCTCTGAGTGGCAGTGCAACACAAAACACACTGAAAGTCTATTGGATTTTCCTGTGATTTAGACTTGGAACACTTCTCAAAGTCCTCTTCCCTGTGACTACTCCTAAATTATGGGTTGGAGATGAGAGGGAGAGTAGGGTGCTTAATGACATCCATCACAGGATCAGGTGGTAGTTCAGAAAGTTCCTCTTGGCAAAATATGGGATTGGGCTTTGAGCCCAATGGAACAATCTCTGTTTGAGTTGTGCATGGCTGACAAAATCTGTGAGGGTCACTGAGGGCAGAATGGAGCCACCCTCAGCGTTTGCATTGTTTGGAGTCAGCATTGCAGGATGTGGCCCTCCTCAAGCTCAAGGTGACTTGGCAAAGCCAGTGTCTCTTTGAGCTGCAGCCACTTCTCACCGCTTTGGAAGGCTGAACAAAAATGCCCCTCGATGCAGTAAAGTGTTGCTTTGAATTTTCATTAAACTGCAGCTCTGTTTATTTTACCTGTCACTGATTCATTTAGCTAGCTGAGACACCACAGTATTGCACTCAAATTATTGTGAAAATATTTGCATTCTAATATTAAGAGGACCTGTGTCCCTATGTAGGCTATGATGTCGCTATGTGCTTTTAAACAACAAAACAGCAGATGCATTACCAGAAAGTGAAGCATATTCCCACTTTGTTTTGCAGACGGTAAAATATTTCTGAGATGCAGACAACTAGACTGGCAGGGGCAATGGTTTGGTGGCAAATCTTTGCCCTTGCTGTGTACAGAAACAGTTGTAAAGGCTTTTCAAAATGTGGACCCAAAAGGAGGGGGAAGAATCCAGTGAAAATACATTTCTTTTGGGAAACTTCTTTATTTTGTTTCTATGCATGCTATCAGGGACATGCATTTCTTGGGCTTGTGCTTGAATTAAGGACTTGCTTGAAGGCACTCCTGAAGTGGAAGCCATTACATGGATTGAACAGGCTCTAAATTAGACTCAAAGACTTCTTCCTTTCTGTCAGCTCTCCTTTCTTCTGCCTTGCTAAGTCACTTCTGCCTGCCAATGGACATATCCAGGATTACACACACACTCCCTGCCACCATGCTTTAGACACACCAACATTATTAAAAATACTTTTTAAAGTGCATAGCGAATTTCTAGACTGAAGCTGTTCAGTTTCTTATTTATGCATATTTTTTTTTCTTACTTGTTGGAGAGTGTTTTCCCCTTTAAAATGACACAAATATATATTGAAGTTTTGGGAAAGGTTAGATTCTAGTTGCCTTTTCCAAAATGGAGGGGGTAGAGAATAGGAGGAGATCTGTGCATGGAGTTCCTTAAATAAATTTGTCTTGTGGGAGGCTTCTACCTCCCCTGTATGGGAAGAAAAAAGGCCATTTTTAAGTCTAAATTTCCGATGTTTTGAAGAGTTATGTGGTCCTTTAGGTAGGACTGTTCCAAAAGCTAAATCTATTATTGTATCCCATTCATACTAGTCAGAGTGAAATGCTACCTCACAGTAAAGGGAAATATACTGTTGTGTTTTTTAACATAAAGACTGTTGGAAAAAAAGGCCTCCATGAGAACCAGCTTCCATCCTTGCAGATATCTCTGAAAATACTGCTCACTTATAATGTGCTTTACAGCATATTCTAGAAGGACAGAACAGAATTTAGGGAACAGCAAAAGGCTTTTGGTATTTTTCAGAGTGACTTTTGGGGCTACCAGTCTTGAGAAAAAACATAAAAACCTGCTAAAGATTTGCTGTTGTTTTGCTTGTACTGGCTTCTCCTTCTCTCTGACACTGTCCTTCCTTCATAGAGCCAATCTGCTGTTCCTGATAGTCATGGAAACTTGGGGAGAGAACCAAACCCATGTGAAAAATCTTGTCCAGAAGGAATGTATTTGTTGCTAAATTTTCTAGCACTGTTTACAGTTTTCCTCCATGTTATTTATAAATTTTATATTCAGTGAATGTATATTGTCTTTTAAGGTAATGTTGCATAATGTTCACTTTTTATAGTGTCCTTTTATTCTAAACAGTAAAGTGGTTTTATTTCTATCACAGACATTCTGTCTCTGCTTCACTTATATTAGTTTCTGTCGACTTCAAATGCACACAAATGGATTTGCAACTGGATTTATTAATTTTCCTTCCCCTTCCTGATACACTTTTGTTGGTCCCAAAGCAGATATCCCACCTCTGGCAATGCCTGCACTTTGGCAAAGATTCCTTCAGGAATCCCCTCCTATTTTTAAGAGGTTGTTCTCTTTAGGAGTTGATACTGTGGTCTTAAGCCCAGAAGTGAAAAACCCGTTTTGAAGTTAATGGCTCCCGGTTGTTAACTGGCCATAGGAGGTCAGTACAGAGCAAGGCAGTCATTAGGGCTGGCTGTAGCATCAGTAGGTCCTTGGAAGAACACTTGCCAGATTGCTCTTATTTGCAGAAAACTAATCATTATGGGGAGGTTGAAAGGTGCATGCCCAAGGCAAAGGGAAGAGATTCATCTTTTCTGCTGTGAAATGTTAGAATCTTGTGTTCTCTCTTTAGGCTTACTGTTTCAGGCTGATTAAAAGCCTTCTGTTCTCATGAGAAAGAAGCTTAAGAAAAAGCATTTTCAGATAAGTTAAAATGCTCACAAAAATAGACCTACTGTTAGAAACTTCCTATATCTCACTTTTTACTCTTGGAACATCTAACCTCTACAGAGGTGAAAGAATGAAAAAGATCTGTTCTCTGTTTATTCGAAAGGTTTCAAAAGTAGACTCTGGAAAATTTTGGATATAGAAGGATGAGGATGTTCTATGTGAGAATTTAAGTGCTTAAAGTGCATAACATTGCAAAGAGGTAAAACCATAACTTGTTATAAGCACTTCCAGCGGGTCACCCATCAAAGGACCATGGTGAGTTTTATGAGTGCTCACTGGTACAGCTTGGAAATGCCTCCAGGAGAGGGAAGAGTGGTAAAATGGGATCAGTATATTCTTATCTGACAGATGAGAAGCTGATGCACAGTGGGCGAGCAACTTCCACAGGTGTTTAGTGATGACTGCAATGCAGCTTGCTTGGTATAAACACTTGACCTGTCAGACTCTCACAGCCCAGGATGCTGTGAAGATGCTCCCAGAAAAGATATAAGTTGTATAGATTAATTCTGTGAGGCAGACCACCCCCACCCCTCACCCGGGAAGGGCTGGCCTGAACTTGCCCAAGTGGATTGTTGCTTTTGTAAATTGTTGGAGACTGACTGATTTAAACCAAATTACTTGGGCTTGCATGTCAGCAGTAGTGTTTGTGTTCATAAAAGATTACCTACAGTTTAAAAGGCTTCCTGTACCCTTTCACAAGTAAGTAATAGCATCTCCAAGGAGGTGGTTAGTTATAAGGATGGAAAATAAGTGAAATTAAGATCAGTGCTAAACCAAACTACTTTTCTGGTACCAAATACATCTACATCTGAGGAACCAAGAATCAGCTAGCCAGACAAGAAAATTGTGCTAAAAGTGCTAACTTCTTTGCAATGATAACCTTTATCAAGTCTTCCAAAAGTACCATTCCTGAAATGGTGATTCAAGTCCCAACTGTCCTGAAGCATTAGTAATGTCACAAAACCTTCTTCATAAATCATTAGGAATTAAATGCAACTGGTACACAACTAATTCATCTCACAAATGTGCATAAAACCTGTCACATTGTTTAAGGACTATTCATTTCTTTATGTCTTAAATGATGATACAACTTCATGACTGTACTTACCTCCATGATATGTCTGTAAAGCACAAAAGTGCCATAGTCTACACAGCACAGGTAGAGAGGAGAGTATTGGAACAGCAAGGTGAAGGCCTGGCATTTCAAAATATTTGAGTACCTAGCAGGCAGCATTGAGATTTTTTCACAAGAAACTAGATGATCATGTACCTACACCCTGTTTTGTATTATGGCTGGCCTCCAGTGTTGCAACAAGTGTGTGAGAAAAGACGGGTTTGAATATTTTTGAGCCTTAGTTTGACATCTTCCTCATGTTTGGGCTGGCAATGCTGCTTGGGTTCACAGTCAAGCCTGGGAAATTAGCTCAGCTAGCCAGTGGTCACACAGCAGGTCATGGTTCATACAGGGTTTCATCAAAGCCTCAGCCATGTAGGAAGAGCCATTAATTCATGGATGTAAGTTGGGAGCAAAAACTCACAAAGGACTAGTCTTTCTTTTAATGCAGGGAACACAAGAGCCATGACCAGCTTTAAACAAAGCCCCTCTCTTTGCTGTGCTCTCCAGGACTAAAGGCACCTATGCAGATTTCTTTGGAAGGTGCCCTAAGAGTTTGGTACAGTGCCCAGCAGCCACACAGGGCACAGAGTGTTTTGCTGTTGACAGAAAGACCAGAACCCAAAGCACTGTGCAAAGAAAACATGAGAAGCTGAAACAAACTCTTTTAAGAACTCCAAGTTACCCTGAGTACCTTCAGGCTGATAAATGTTTCATGGATGGTGAGCATGTGACAGATCAAGCAAACTAACATTGTGAAACAAACATCTCTTAGGACCCATGTCCCAAATTGTCAGCATATTTTAAACAATTCCAGGAGTAGGGAAAATCCACTTTTTCTGAATAGAGTGATTCTTTGCTCTAAGGGATGAGCTTTTTGTTGGCTGTGTTCTACAGTGGAGTTCTGTCTTAGTTTTGAGCCTTTGAGCCTCTTTGTAAATTTTTTCAGGGTCCTTACATGACCTAGGGGAAGGCTGGGCAAGAAAGGAAAGAGGTTCCCAAGCAGTGCCTTTTGCACAGCACTTTTTAGCTAGTATTTTTCTGTAAGTAAAATTTAGACTCTTCTCAGCATTCCCACCACCATTTCTTGTACCCAGCTTGCATCCGTTGTTTCCAGCCCTTCCATACTGGCATTAGAAGAAAGCAAAGTTACTCACCATCTGCTTATGGCTTGGGAAGAACGTTTGCTCCACCAGGGGGAACTTCTCAGGGCCCAGCGACTTGAAGATTTTAATGAGCTGAGAGAACTTGGGGGGGAAAGAAAAAACAGACACAGTGAATGTCAGTGACTTATTGTGCAACGGGCAAATGCTTGCAAAATGTTCTGATAGTGGTGAAGGAGGTGAGAGAAGCGTTATCATGTCTTTCCCACCTTGCTTTCTTGACCTGAGAGCAGCAAGAAAATAAGAAGCTGCTATATTTATTCATGGCCAAGCCAGCCAAAGTACACAAACCTTGGACTAAGGGAGCATAGAAGTGATTCAAGAGCAAGAAGGAAATCAGGTTGCATTTGCTTACAGATCTACTATGAACAGGATTTGCATTCCAAATGCAGCTAGGGAGAAGAGCCTTTTTGAGTAGAGAATAGAGCTAGGAAATCAGTGCCACCACTCCCATCAGAGACCAAATAAACCAAAGCTGTCCCTTGGATCTCTGTCATGGCCAAAACAGGGCAAGGCACTTTGTGCTGTAGGGCAGGAGAATTGCTAAGGGACAGAGGGTTTGAGTGTCAGATCAAGGAAGTAGGAGCCCCATCTTAGTCATAACTGACATTTATTGAGAACCAACAGCCCTTCATGAGTGACAGGAGAGAGAGGGGCTCATCTGCCTGTCCCTCCCCCCTCTACCATGAGGTCTGAAGGAGGCACCAGTCTGTGAAGGTGGTACCTAGAGAGCAATACATAACATCAGTGGGGACAGAAACCACTCCGGTATTTCACACGAAGAGGGACATTTGTCATTGTTCCCACCCATCAGCATGAACTTCACCATCATGACCACTATCATCACCTTCATAAACCCTCTTATCATTCAGGGTTGTGCCCAACCAGACACAAAGCTCCCCATGGTGGGACTGATTTCTGTTTAGGTTCCCAAACCCCAACAGGAGTGTAACACATCACAGCAAATTCCTGCTCTGCTTCAGCCATCTATGAAGCAAGGAGACTATTCTGTATGTTGTCTGTAGCCTCCTTGTTCAATCCATTCATCACCCAGAGGAAAAAATCAAAACTACAAGAGAGAAACCATGCAGGAAATGTTTCTGAAGCAGGGTTGATATACCAAAGAGAGTAAGAGGTGATGCATATCCCACAGTCTCAGGAGAAGCTTAGACACAGTCCAGTTACCACAGACAGTGCTGAACTGGCATGGTTATTGGTGAAGTGGCTGGACTGCCAAATAAGACAACAAAATGTTTGGGGACTGTTTTCTGCTGAGCTGGAAGATAGGACTGAGTTCCCCATTGAGTCCTATTCACAAAGCAGTTTATAAATTGAATTCATTTTCTAAGCCCCCCAGAATTTGGTAAAATCAAGTGACTTAATAAAGGCCTCCATCCTGAGCCAAGTAAGGACGGATTTTAAGTCCTTTGCATGAATTTCTCAAGCTTCCCATCAAAGGTAGGGATGTATTAATCTTGAAGGAGATCCCTGTGTCACCTGAGGGAAGTAACACACAGGTTAAGGGAAGAAAAGGAAGAAAACAGACATCTAGGGAAGAAGGGAAAGAAAAGCAAGCTCCCTTTCTTCCCAATAGCATTAGCTGCTTGATCTTGCATGTGCTGAGCATTTCTGGGCAACAGCTGGAGCCAGTAAATGCACCAAATCATAACCCCAAGGTTACATTGCAGATAGAGAGAGCTACTGAGGATGTTTTCTGCTGAGTAGCCCCGTTAGGCTCCTCTGCTGGTTACTGGGCTGGTCTAAGCAAAAGAATTGCTGCATAAGAAGTTGAAACTTCATTTGCTGGTGGAGAAGAAATATCCCTTTGAGAGTTAAATCTTGGCATGCAGTCACTGTGCAAAAAGCTTAGGCTGCAAGGTGTGCACCAGACCCAGGCCAAATGCTGAAGAGGCAACTGCCAGTAGATTTGCAGACAAATGCAAAGAATCCTTTTCCTAATCTTGTAGTTCAAAACAAAACATTAAAAGAAAATCCAGGAAACATCAAGAGGCAGCATATCCCATCACTAACACCACCACCACCCTCACATGCAACAGCAGATAAGAGGAAAAAATCCCAATGTAGAATAATTATTGTTGGCAAAGAGGATATTGATACTGTGGAAGGAGGACAACTTGCTTCTCTTAACTACTTGTACTAGCCCTGCACATTCTAGAAAAGAAAAATAAAGCCCTGTTTTGACTAGCAAGGTGAGCAAACAGGGCTTAAAAGTTAAACACAATGAGCCAGAGACAGGGAAAGAAAAAAAAACACTCTGGCTGAGAACAGTCCATGCCCCTTGCTGTGTGTGCACGCAGCCCTGGTGAACCATGGACACCATGATGTTGAGGCAATGTACATTTATATAGGGCAACAACTCCAACAAAATAACTGGAACAACCATGCTGCTGATAGACAATGTTCAATTTGTTCCTTTTGAAGCACACAGCTCTTGGCTGTTGCTGAAATAGTGAGTGTTTCAGATGAGAGATTCAGACATCTGGGAGCCTTGTCACTAGACCAAGCCTGCAAAAAGGTCTGTCTTTGGTATTGCCCCTCATGGGACAGTTCCCTCCCATTTTCTCTTTTTTTACCAGTTGTTAGGGACAGGATGTTGACAAAGACACTCCCATGTTACATGGTGCAGCAGCCTCTGAGATACCTGGTAACAGGTATGCAGATGGGTAGGAACTTTGTTGTCAGCAGCTCTGCTAGATATACCCACACCTTCCACATACTGGCAGCAGTTCTTGCTGTCTGTCATTCCACTGGTTTTAGTGAGATTGCATATAGACCACAGATAACATACAGGGTAAGGCAGGGTGGCACAGTCTGGGTTTAGGTACTTGGAACGTGGAGGCAAGGGAAATGCCTTGGCCTGACTGGAGATCAGAGTTACATGCAGGGAGCCTTTACAGAGAAATAAAAAGATCCTTGAAAAAGAAAAAATACCTTAAAGCCTTTTGCATATTTGGAAAGTGCCTAGGTCATCAGGGAGCCGATAATCCTTGACAGTCATTAACACTTTGGCTAGGAGTCCCTTCACACAGGAGGTGACTGTCAGAAAAACTTCATGCTTTCTGCTGCTTTACAGATGCAAAAGTTGCTTTGCAATTGCAGGTATTACCTGCATGCAGTGTGAGTACTACTCTGAGCATTCTTCTCACTGTATTTTGGATTGCAACTTAGAATTCTAACACAGAAATTATTATTAGTGGTTGAAGCATTGTGCTTAGTGTGGTTGTATTATTTCTCAATAGTTCAGAGATCATCTTGAAACTTAAATGTTTTGCTCAGAGTGTGAGACTCCTTGAATACTTTTTTCTCTCAGAAACATCTAATTCAAACTGTGCCTATTTTAATCTTTGAGGGAGTTTTTTGTCTTGCAGAACTGGAAACCTGGCAAATGTCATTAAAAATGGAGCTGCATGGTTGAGTAAACTCAAACCCAAACTCAGCTGATTGTAATTAGAGTTGCTGAGAATAAAACATGGTTGCAAACTGCCAAGGAAAAACAGTCTCAATTTCATCCCCCTGCACAAAATCATAAACATTTCTATGAAATGGAACCATTTTTGGATAAAATAAAAAATGAGAGTGAAAAGCACATTTCCCAGGGGTATTTAATTTCATTTCTTCATGCATCTCAACTCTTTTCTAGATCCAAAAAGTTTCCAGTAATCTTTGCTATGAAGATCCCTTATTTCAAGATGCCTGTTTTGCAATCAAAGTGGAACGTGCACCGAAGTGTCCCTATCTCTCACTTCCCAGCTATCACAAAAACAAAATTTTCTGATTCTGCTGTCAGTGAAGCTTTTTGCCCTCAAATGCCCCACTGCAATCTCTACATGAACCTAAATACCATCTGAGCATTGCTCATTCAATGCAATCCTAGATTGCTGAGCACATTACAATCACCGGTTTGGGGGTGATGTGTGCGCAGGAGCAGCAAGGAAAGGAGGCATTCTGCAAACCTGCTTAAATTGTTTGCAATGGTTTCCTTGACTCCTCAGGGAAGTCTGTCTGTGCCAGCTGTATTCCTCGTCAGGAAAGTGTGGCACAACCCAGAGTAACTAGAGCCAAGCTGCTGCCAGAGCCAAGTTCTCCCACACTGCCTTTCCAGCACTTCTTTTTGTTTGTTTGTTTTTCTTTTATTTTAGATGCCTAAAAATAGGCCTTTCACATCTTGAGGCCCCTTCACACATCAGAAATGTAATTACAAAGCATGATTTGCAAAGTGTCAACTAAGCCCCGACTGACTTGACCCCAAAATCAGATGGAACAGACCACATGACTGTCAGTTAAAGGCAGTGTAAATGTGGCTTTTTGTCTGGTCACCAGGACCAATGCACTTGTGTGTAGGACCAGCTGTCAGAAACAATGCGAAGATGTGGTACTGAGCCTGGAACTGAAAAATCAACTGGAAACTGAGGTCAAATGTACTATACAGTGATGGCAAAGTGAGATCGTTCTCACTACCCTTATTAATGCACAACATTTTTGGAAAAGACAAGACCTTTTCATCTCAACAAACCCCACAAATATTGTAATAGCGGTGAAAACTGAAAAGGCTCTTTATTACACTGGTACCATTTTAGTAAGAAATTACTTAAATCCAACACCAGCCAACTATGGAAATAAAAGTCTGAGTCACTACAGACCTCATCTGGACTTTAGCTATCAACCAACACACTGAGGACAACTAGGATATTCATTCCAAAGGAAAAAACAACAATTAAACCCCACTTAATTAGGTGATGGAGAAGATAGTTATCATTTGCTATAAACAGTCCATCTCACCCCAAGCTCAATTTGTGCAATGAGTAAGGGCATTCCTGAAAATGCATCTAAAAGTTTTCCATGGTGTCATGTTGGAAAGTCCCCTCTCCTTCTCACATCCATATAGCTGTAGTTTCCTGCTTTGAACTTAGAAGAATGTGGGGAAATTTCCATTCTGGAAGCATCAGTGATCAGAGAAGACATTTTGGGATGAAACTCCTTGGAAAGCCAATATGCCAACTCCAAAATGGTATCAGGACCTGACTTCTTCCAACAGGTACTACCATGGCCAGCCTTAATCTTGGGCTCATGGCCAACTTATCTCTCCAGCTCTCCTGCTTCTGCAGCTTCAGCTGCCTTGGAGCTGGTCATAGAAATGGTGAGGGGAATTATTACATACTTTGATTTGGGGCTGAGAAAAGCCAATGATAACATTTTTCAAGGTTTTCTCAGATTCTCATGAGAACTTGAACAAATTTAAAGAATTGTTGAAGGGATCTTCCAGTATAAAATATCAAAACACTGTCCTGTCCTCATCAGGAGCTCACTCAGCCTAAATCTTTGCAGTGTTTCAGGTTTAACAAACCAACACTTTATGATAATATTGCATTTTGTTCTGGGACTGTTGAAAAACCCTACATTTGTGGTGGTTTGACCCTGAGTGGACTGATTTTCTCTACCTCCTCCCTGCCAGTGATACAGGAGAATTGGGAATGGTGGTTTTGGTCTGTTCATCACATGTTGCCTCTACTGATCCTTCTTCCTGAGGACTCTTCACACTCATCCCCTGCTCTAGCATGGGATCCCTCCCAGGGGAGACAGTCCTCCATGAACCCTCCAATGTCAGTCCTTCCCATGCCTTACAAGAAATCTAGGCGTTGCTGCACTGTCAGCTATTGGTGATCCTTTAGAGTCTGGGACAAGGGAAACATCTTGCTCAGGGTGAAGAAAAAAGCACCTTGATGCAGCTAGAGGCTGATAAAGAAATAATGCTGGTATGATTTTCCCCCCAAGAACTCCCACCTGTTTTCCTATGGCATTTTAGCTTTTAACCTGGGGAGACCAACTCCTCTGAAGCTCCTGAAGGCGAGCTTGGCGTTCTATCGCTACCAGAGATCTCCTCTGCAGTGCTGGCATGCAGCAGAGCTGGATCATCACTTACCACCCAGGGCTTGCTGCAGAAGTTGTAGATGGAGTAGAGGGAGTTGACTGTGTGGATGCCACCGTACTGCAGGCCGATGATGAGGCTGCGGAAGTCTTCCCCCGGTGCCATGCTGTAGGCATGCTGGCGGATCAGGACAAAATCTGGCTTGAAGGACCTGGAAGAGACCAGGAGAGTGGTGTTTTACTTTCAAATGCTCCAGAAGCACTTCTAACCACTCCTTGTTTCTTTTCTATCCTTCCCCTTTCTTTTCATTAGCACATGTTGCTCTTCTCTGGGCCTCTCATGGTTTATTGCTTGTGTTATAATATAACAAACCCAACAAAACCCCCTAGTCATTTTAAAAAGGAAAAATCCAACGTAGCTGCAAGTGTGAGAGCATAGAAACAGGCCAAACAGATTTTCTGCAGTTTCCATGTCACTCAGGCATGCACAGGAACAGGCCACAAGCAGAGCCAAGGGTTATAAATTCACTGGTAGGGGGGTTCTCTTTTCTTTCTGAAAGCTTGGCCGTACTTGGCAAGCTTGCTGCAATGTGGGATGCAGATGAGGGAGCAAGTTTGTTTCCTGACGACTGAGTTCCGTATTGAAGCAATGCCCAGTGGGTGGGAAGATCATAAGGGATTTCAAAAAGCTCTTGTATAAATCCATACATTGACACACATTCCCCCTTTAATCAGTTTACTACATACGCAGCACATCCCAGGCTCTTATGGCCATGAGTCAACAAGTGAAGGGCAGGCATGGTAATGTAATTAAACAAATGAGCAGAGCCCCTCATACGCTGCTGTGACTCATGGCATGGACTTCCAGAATATTATTTAGCAAGAGTGGAGCTTGGACTCCTATGGTTCAACAGCAGCAGCCTTCAGCTAATGCACAGAAAAGTGAGGCCCTTTCTAGGTAAGCCAGCAGGCAATGGATTATCTTTCAAACAGCCAGATTTCATTCTTTGCTGACGCTCTGTCTTTGGAGCCATTCAAAAATATCTGGAAACAGCAGATGGAAAGAAATGGATCCCAAAATGGAGCTCAGGAGTTCATTCTTGAAGAAAGGGGCTTTTCCACTGAAAGAAGGGATTATTTTATAAGTTAACAGAGGTTGCATCAAGGACATTGAAAAATTTCCATGCTGTATTAAAGATTTTCAGAGAAATGAGCTCTGTAACCAGGTCCCATTACCTCACTACCCTGGAACATTTTCCTTGCTAAGAGTATCCTTTGGATGTATGAGCTGGAAATACTTTGGGTTTATAGCCCCTATTTATATTTCCATCATTCTGGCAGGGAAATGTGAGATGGTGAGTCTGGGCCAGATTGTGGCAACAAATACTGAGCACAAACCCCAGCACAGATTTGTTGTTTTAAAGCTGTTCATTTTGTTTGTTGGCCTTGGACTTTTGTTATTGCCTGCATGAGACATGGCTGAAGAGCAGGCTCAGCTTTTGTGATGCAAGAGGCCAAGCTTTACAAATGTTGTGATTCCCTCCCATGGAGTTTTTTTACACCTAGGCATGTTCCCTAATGTACTTGGCACTAAAGATGGTGCTTTCCTTCAGCAGCGAGGTGCATAATGAGCATCATGAGGGCCATGCTATCGCTGCAGCTGATTTATGGACCTCCCTGGTGTCCATGGGGATGAGGTGACCTCTGCTGAGAAACAGCAAGTGAATACAGATCTGAATACAGATCTTGGAAAGTCTGAGCTGCTCCATTCTGCTGGACTTGCTGTGTAGAAAGTACTCTGGAGGCAGGCACAGGTCCTTAAGAAGGATTAACCAGCTACTTAGGACGGGGGCTCGGTGACTGTGGTGAGTTACTGAACAGTTGTGGTGCCTGGAGAGGCAAGAGCTCTGGGCCTGTCTCTCCTCATCCAGCTTTCTGAGAGGGGGAGGACACAGAGTAGCTGGGAAACTGCCTTCATTGGCTGTACTTTTGCCAGCCAAAAGCTCAGAAAAAAGTTCTTGTCTCCTGGCAAAGAAAGAGTTTCTCCACTTAGACGATGGACACAAGAATACAGAGTTAATGCAGAAAAGCCTACTCTCAAACTCTGTGTCCTGTAGGAAGGCAGGGCACTCTCTCATGCAGCAGATGAGGAGTGAATCTCTAAAGCGAAGGTGGACACTGAATCCCTGCTTTGAGCCATGGAACAATGTGAATGTTCCCATGGATACTGAGAACAAGGCAGTGGAGTGCCAGGCCTGGGACTAGCTGAGAATAAACATCAGCTGAAGAGCACCAGAGCCTGAATGGAGAAACGGAGACCAGCAGCAAAATGAGTAACAATCAATAACATTTCTGTGCAGAAAGCAAGTCCCTGACCTAATTTGTGGTAGAGAAGGTGATGACAGCAAATCCTGCTGGAAGGTTTCATGCATTAAAGAGATCTCCTATTTCTTATTTCTGCATATAGCCATAACTCTGGCTTGCTTCCTTTTCTCACTGAAGCACAAAGACATTCAAGGGCATGAAGAAAGGACACAGCAGAATACACTATTTGCATCAGAAATAGTGTGATCAACAAATTAGATTGTCTCTCTGTGCTGAGTACTGGTGAGGCCACACCTCAAATCCTGTGTTCAGCGTTGGGTCCCTCACTTAAAGAAAGACACTGAGATGCTGGAACGTGTTGTAGTGGGTGGGGATCAGCTTCTTCTTCAGGTAACAAGGTATAGGACAAGAGGGAATGGCCTCAGTTTGTGTCAGGACAGATTTAGTGGATATTGGGAAAAACGTATTCATGGAAAGGGTTATCAAGCATTGAAACAGCCTGCCCAGGGAAGTGGTTGAGTCACCTTCCCTTGAACTTTCAAAGGGTGTGTAGATATGGCACTTCGGGGTGTGATTTAGTGGTGAAAATGGCAGTAGTCATTAATGGCTGGACCAATGCTCTTAGAGGTCTTTCCCAACCATTTCTGTGATTGTCAAAATACTTCTTAATGACCCCTTCCACTCTGCATAATCATTTGCAGCTTTACACTTCAGCTTTCTCTTCAGCATTAGAGAGTGCTTTTTCCTGGGTACTGGGGTGAGAGAGCTTTTTCCTGGTACTGTTGGAGAAGGATGGGCTCTCCTGCTCTCTTTTTAGAAAAATGAGAGTCTGACAAGACACTTTGCCCTTCATGTCAATAGAAAAAGATCTTCCCAGGACACTGAAGATTACCATTCTCACTTCAGGTTCTGGCTCCCCTCCATTATTCAAGGAGACTTCATTCAGCTTTCAGATATTTCTCAGTGATCAAGATATTCTGACCAAGTTCCCTTCCACAGCCTTTCCTATCTGGCATGACACAGAGAAGAAGAGAACTGCATAATTTAGCAAAATGATGCTAAAAGTTTTGTGTTACTGGCAATTAATGAAGCTTTCAGAGAAGCATCTGAGGCACAAGTCCAAGCCATAAGAGGCAGCAACTTTTGCCCAAGAAGTGCAAAAGTCTCTGCAAATATGCAGAGCCTCAGGTATCTGACACCTAATAGAAAATGGCATTCACAAATCAGAACAAGTTCTTTTTGTGCTTTGCTTGGGTGTTAATAGCCTTTTTATTACATTACTGAAAATTAATATGAAATCAATGACATTTCCCCCTATCCTAGTGTTAGATTTAACATTCTGTATGATGCTTTAGTAAAGTGGAAAATTTGCTAATACAAAAATGTCATTTCAGTCAAAACCTCATGTCATATTTCCCACAATAAGAAATAAACCCTGCTGAAGCTATTCAAAGAAAGAGCAAATGTGACTGCTCATATAAATAACGCAGAGCTGGATTTAGAGAAAAAAGAAAGCAACATAGAATAAAGAATAACTTCTCTTTACTAGGCTGGAGAACAGAACCAGAGCGGTTTTTTTGAACATTGTAATAGAGAATAGTTGGGTAAAAAACAGGGGAAGTGTGGGAGATTAGTGCATCAAAAGTAGCAGGAGCAAGGAATCAGTTGCAGTAGGAGTAATACCACTGTGGGCAGATGAGGACACCCTGGAAGATGCTCTGATTTGCTTCTCAGCCACAGGTCAATGCTCAGCTAACCATTAAGTCATGTTGCACACTCTCTGAACTGTACTCTGGCAGTCTCAAAAGTCTGCCATATATTTTACTTCTAAACTGATCAACACAGACAAGGAAAAGCATGTGGACTCAGACAAAGCTTGAAAGTAGTAACAACCACACCTGCCAACACCATCTTGCCTTCAAAATACTAGTGACCCTAAGCTTTTGCAGAAGGTGATCTGAATACTTTCCAACATCACAGAATAAAGTCATAGAGTAATTTAGGTTGGAGAGGATCTTTGGAAACCATCTGGCCCAACACCATGCTCATTGCAGGGCTAACTTTGAAGTGACATTAGGATGACTGTCGTTCCCTAGAAGAAGCCTTAGTAAAAATCTGTGTGGAAAGGAGACAAATTATGGCAGGATTGATAAAAATAAATAGCTGATCAAGACTGAAACAATGTACAAAAGTTTTGAGTCATTCTCGTATTTAATCCTGGAGTAACTAATTATTGAGTGCTCTAGACCCTGGCAGCTCAATCCTCATTGGAAAGAATTACTGTAAATGCAAAACTGGTCAGGGAGAAATTTAGTATCTGAAATGCTCCCCACCCTGGTCTGCTCAGAGTGACTTTTGCTTTCTGGCAGCTGCCTGCATGCCAAATGTTTTCCCAATAACTCTCAGCATCCTGCCTTCATGTCGGCTGGGCACCAGCTGCTGGGGAGGTGAGTGGGACATTATTCATCTGGGACATCAGCAAACCCTGAAGGGAGAAGCAGGCCTCCAAGCAGCTGTTTAGCAGCAGGAGCTGAAGTGGAAGTAGCTGAGAATAAATATATAAGTAATCACACCCCACTGTTGCTTCTCTTCTGTACTTCCTGCTCAAAAAAAAAAAAAAAAAGACAGGGACAGGCAGGTGAAGATGAAGAGAGAGGAGATATTAGTGAGAAACAATGTTAGATCACCCCTCATATGGGAATAATTTCTCAGTTTATAAATGTTTACTAGAGGTGTTAAATTGCTTCATATGTAAATGCAGCTTGCCAGGGTCTACCCTGTTAGACACCTTGCCCCAGCTCATTGTCTCTGCAGGGTATTTCAGTGAGGAAAGTGGTCATTTGGCACACTGGGCCCTTGCCTAAACTGAATTTTCAAAAGCTTGCAGGCTGTTACAAACACTTCTCCAATACATTTATGGATTGCCATGCCATAATAGTTAGAAAAAATATTGCCCAAATGTTTCTGAGTGTTAAATACATAGCACATATTGTACTCCACCATGTGGCACTTTCTGTGAAACTTGGGAGAACCACACGCTCAACATATTTTTCCATCTGGCTGCTAGAAACCTAAAATTCCCCTATCAGTTTCTGCCATTTTTTCTCCTATTTACAACATCACAGAAAATTGCAGAAAATTGGTTTGGAAGCAGCAAAACAACCAACCGATCAACCAAACAACACCACCCTCAAACTCCGAAACAACAAAGACTAGAAAGAGACATTCCAAAAAAGACCCTAATTAGGTCAAGAGTTAAATTTAAAAAGACAGGAATTAGACAATGACTGGAGCTTGTCTTTGGCACAAGCTTCCTGGAACATCAGAAGCTGGAAAATGACCTACAGCCTACCAATAGTTCCTACGTGAACTAGCAATAGTAGGAATAGTAGCTACTCCCATGACCTTCCTGGATATTGTTTCTGTAGAAGAATTAGAAGAAACCATCAACTCTTGTGAACAAATAGTCCTGGAGTGACAAGAAAACGTCCTTCTAGCAACATGCAACTACTGGATGATGAGCAAGCGTGGCCTCTGTAGGATAGAAAACCTCCAATCCCCTTTCAGGCAGATGCTTTTCAATGGACCTTTGGGGTAAGTTCCTACTGGGATGGGAAAAATGCCGTGGGCAGAGGACAGTGTCCTCACTGGGCTTTAAAGAGTCTTGCATCCTGGAGCAGACAGATTTTTCTTAGTCAGACTACACATATCCTGGAGTCTGCAAGCTCTGAATAGCAGGGAAACACCTGTGGGCTGGTCAGTTTCTTCTCTACCTGTCTCATGTAAAAGGATTTTCCTCCTCATGCTGTGACTGTACTGCAGCTTGCAGTGTAAAAGTATGCTTAAGGAAAAAGGCACTTTCAGGGATTTTGGGGATGGTGATACAACAGGCTGCTGTTGCATTGTCACAGCACAGAGCGCTGTAGAAGCACCAAATCAGCTGGAAGCAACAGGAATGTCATTGTTAACTGCAGGAATAAATGAGCTTGTCTGGACAAACTGGAGAATTCACTGACCCCACCATGGCTGTGAGTAGCAAGGGCACATCATCCAGGGGGAGACACACACCTTATGCTGACAGGCCACGTTCAGGCAAGGTCTGTAGGGCTAGACATCATTCCATGGAAGAGATCCTTCCCCACAGCAATGCTTTGTCCTTGGTGCTGTTCCTCTTCCTTTGCTGTGGTTTTGGACACCCCTCTACACTTGCCAGGGCCATTTCTCCTCACAGGGTCCTCCCCACTTCAGACCCTGGGCATCTCCTGGTCCAGCAGCTGTTTTCTGTGGGGTTGCATGGAGCCTGAGTATCACACTGTATGTGGTATGGCCAATGCTCAGATAGGTCCCGTGCAAATGAGAAAATGTGCTTTCTCTCCTGGATGATTGGCCCCAATGGTAAAAGAGGAAGCTCTACAGGGAGACAGGAGACAAGAGCAGTCTGGCGCATGATTAATTTATATCCTTAAAGGTCTGAAATGCTCCCAAAAACATTAGTATTCCCCAGGTAAAAGAGCTATCCAGACTTTCAACATATCCCTGCCTTATATCTACTGGAATTAATAGCTGAAGCCTTATGAAGCCCAACAGTCAAGCGTTTAATTGAATCCAGAACCTGAGATCATAGCTTGGGAGTCTGAATGTTGCTGTCAGAAAAGACATAGCCCAAATTTTCATTTCTACTCAGACACTTTTATAATATCCTGGAAACATAAATGCATCTCAGAGTGGGTGCAGTGCCAACACTGACAGCCTCTTTACACTGCCAAAATATTGATATGAAGGGCCCTTCAGAGGAATGTGAAAATAAAAATCCCATTCCTCACATCTAATCCCAGTAAAAGTGACACAGTCCAAGGGCTTTCTAAAGTAAATTAGATTCCAGATGGTTCACTCTGTCTCTTTCTGTTTGTGTGTGTAGACCTGTCCCAAAGTAGGTTGTGTGTGCACTTGGAGAAGGATGAAGAATCCACCCAAGTGTTTTAAGAGTAGGCATAAACCCACACGTGCTTTTACACACTCTTTAGTACTCCAGCTATGGCACCCAGAAATTATTCCATTTCTCTGTTGTAAGAATTTCTATGTCTAAGTTGGTGAGGGATCCTTTGGGATGAATAAACACTACCTCCTGCTTCCCATATTTAACTTTTCAATAGGGAAGGTCTGCTGCCAATTTTTTTCCAAAGAAGTGCTGGGGTAACAAGGACCAATGTGTGGGAGACTCCCCACCCCACCAGTCCTGGCTGAGCCCAACACTGCTCCTGGAGCCTAGCACCAGTGTCCTCAGTCAGGGCAAGGGCTACAGGGCACTGACACCGAGAAGTGTTTGCTAGAGACTGCACAAGATACTTCATGGCCAGCTCTCTGTCTGAAGGAAATGTGCTGAACAGGCTGATGGAGCCTTTGCAGACCATGGTGGAACTGGCTCAGAAAACACAGATGCAGATTTTTAGATTTGTTAGATGATAGCCTCTGTCTCCTGCAGCACATTTTGCTGACACTATCTCAAATCCTCCACCCCTTCCTACAGATGTGCAGAATGCAGTAGCTAAAAAAGAGAAGCTGGAGGTTCGGAACTTTGTTACTGTAAAATAAAAGTCAGGCAAGCAAAGTAATGCCTGGCTTCAGTTAGATTATTTGGTAACTTGTAGCTACTTATTTCAAGATACACAGGCTGGGAATCGTGTATATGTCCATGTCTTTGCTTTCTATAACTGCCAGTTCTAAAACATCTTTTTTTTCTTTCTTTTTTCATTTTCCTGAGGCAAGTGGTAAATGGAAGGCTTTAAGGACTGTTATACCTTCTTATTAGGAGATTTATCTTCCAGGCAAAAGAACCAATATTTTTTTCCTGGTGCAGTTCAGATCAGTTGACACGGGGTGTGAAAGAATGCCTTAACTCAAAGATGTCAGAAAATACCAAGTTATCAGCAGAAAAAAACCTTTGGTTTAAACTTTGCTTTGCATGCGCCATAGGGTATTTCCAGTTTAAAGAAAGGAGACCTGCTCCAAAATGACAGAATAGGCTAATAAATTGTTAGAGAGTTTATCAGTAAAAATGTCAAATTGGAGACCACAGCCCAGCGCAGTGGTTGCATAATGTGAATATAAATATAATTATTAATATTAATTGTTGTTCTTAAGAAATCTATTATTTCAGTGATTTAAATCTACTGGTCTGTAGTATATTCACTGTTTTTCCACTAAACTGCTACACTCTACTGGTCTCCCTTTGAATAGGAGTGTGAAGCAGGCAGGACTACTGAAGTTGGCTGACCTGAGCTCTTAAACTCACTGAGCTAGGCACAAAAGGGGCACATCAGCACAGGCTGTGAACATATACTTGCTGGTTGAAGGATTGTGGCATGTAGCATATGCTATATAAATTGCATATCCAGACAAGCATGTGTTTACCAAATCCACTCCTCACAATGCAAATGTGTTCTTAAACATGAAGGAATGAAAACAAAAAACCTCTGAGGTAATTCCATTCAAAACCCCACATATTTCACATATAAATATCCATGCAAAAATGGTAGCTGGAATACCTGTGTGTTCACTGAGAGAAGAAACATGAACACCCTGCCCCAGACAGTTTTGTGAAATAAATTTTGTCTTCAGTTTCAGTTTAATAGCTCAAGATCTTTCTGCCAGATGTATGAATGGCTTTGGGAGGAAAGACACAGGAAGAAAAATGAAGATGTGATCAACCTAGGAAATAGTTCTTGGGAAACCTTCCAGCATCATGAGCAAGCAAACACAGGAGTGCATTAGCACTGCACACTGTCTGATGAGTGCTCCAGGGGCTGGTTCATGGGACATAATGCTTTGTTTCACTCAGAAACGGACGTCTGTGGGACAGGAGAAAGCAAATGCATGTAACAGACACAACTTTAAAGGTTTTTAGCAGAGGCTTGTGAAATTTTACCAAAGAACAAATGGAGACTTGTGGATGTAATAAGAGAGATGTCAGGACCTGAAATGAATTGATGGACTGCAGTCATAGCTAATTGACAGTGACATGTTTTGCTTTGCACTGTTTGGCCTGGAAATGAGATTTTGAGAATTTAAATGGAGGCCAGCATGTTCAAAATCACAGTTTTTCAGCTGTTTTAATAATCCCTTTCAAAAATATCACTGCACAGTACATTATGTGTCTCTACCTCTAATTTTGAACTAGTTGCAAACAGACAAAAGCATTGATTAAATGTATCAGCAGTATTAAACTCAAAGATGCTGAATATACCCAAAAGTGCAAAGGAACTGTACAATAAGAAGCAGGGCAGCTAGAAAAATTAATTTGGAATGGCATTTAGATTTCAACACAAACAGAGAAAAGCTGTTGTATCAAAGATGAAATGTAGAGTTGTAATGACAGGAACCCATAAAGGTGAAGGCTTGGGAATAATAGGGTGGAAAACAATGTTGGTGAAGGTAAACAGAGGCATCATACACAGATGTGACAATGCCCACTAACACAGAGCTTGTAAAGATGCATCTA
Organism: Anthoscopus minutus; assembly: GCA_013399455.1. Lineage (NCBI taxonomy): Eukaryota > Metazoa > Chordata > Aves > Passeriformes > Paridae > Anthoscopus > Anthoscopus minutus. The sequence goes on from VWYI01043881.1 coordinate 27,458, forward strand.
TAACATTAGCTTCAAACTGCTGTCACTCTGGTGCTTAAAAGAAGGGGAGCAATGCTTTTGGGAAGTGAATTGGACATGTGATTGGAGAAGAATTGTTTGTGAAAAGAGTCTGCTTGCAATGACTGCAATTACGAAGTAATGCTAGTAGGACAGAAATGCCCATCAAACAGAGATAGATATTACCTCTGACATATACCACAGGGCAAGGCCAGAGCACTGGGAATCTCTCACAAAGGAAAAAAGTGGTATTTCAGGAGCAAATCAGGCTACAAGCATCAGGATCATAGAATCACAGAATAGTTTGCATTGGAAGGGACCTTAAAAGTCATCCAGTTCCAAAGTCCTTGTCATAAGCAGGGACAACTTCCACTAGATCAGGTTGCTCAAGTACCATCCAACACTGAATACTGCCAGGCATGGACATCCACACCTTCTCTGGGCAGCCAGTGCCTCACCAGCCCCATAGTAAATGATATTTTCCTGGCATAGAGTCTAAATCTACCCCCATTCAGTTTAAAGCTACTCCCCCTGTCCTATCACTACATGCCTGTGCAAAACCCTATTGTAGTTCCCTTTAGGCACTTGAAGGTCCTGTAAGGTCTCCCTAGAGCCTTCTCATTTCTAGGCTGAACAACCCCAACTCTCAGCCTGTCTTCACAGGAGAGGTGTTTCAACTCCCTGATGGATATCATGGCCTTCCTTTGGACTTGCTCTAAGAGGTCCATGTCCTTCTTACATTGGGTGCCCCAGAGATGGATGCAGTGCTCCAGGTGGGGTCTCACCAGAGAAGAGCAAATGGGCAGAATCCCCTCCCTTGCCCTGCTGGTCATGCTTCTTTGTAGGCAGCCCAGGATGTGGCTGGCTTTCAGGGCTGTGAGAGCATTCTGCTCGCTTATGTCAAGCTCCTTGTCCTTCAACACCCCCAAGTCCTTCTTTTCAGGGCTGCTTTTGATCTGGTCATCTGGGCTATTAGAGGCTATTGCCAGGGTAGTCCCCTGGGATCAGGGCCCAAGACAGGTAGGCTAGTGAATTAGAGCCACTGTTTAAAATGAGGGTTAGTTGACCAAAAAGAAGAGAAAAATCAAAGGAGAGGATCTGTTGCCCCTTTTATTGGGAGTATGGAGGCTAAAAAGAACCTGAGAAGGAGGTGTTTGCTATTACGTGAAGGGTTGAGACTGGAAACAATGACTTTATGGCATAATGTGCACCTGAGACCTGATACAAACCCACCAAGTCAGGCCAGTTTTTCACCACTTCCAAGAATCCTTCAACCTACCAGGACTGTGCTGCCCTGATCCAGATATTTGTCACCACCTGAAGTCAACCTGCTTGCCCCAACATCAATCCACAAAGCCCAGTTTTCAAGACCAGCTGGTGTTCCTCACCTGACCACCTTGGTGCCATTCCTCATGACCTGCATGTCCACCATGCAGCCGCCCATGACGTAAGCAGCCAGGTTCAACTCTGAGAACTCGGCCTGGAGTGGAGCAAAAGGACAAAGCGTTACCCAAGGGTGGCAGAGACACAAACAAAAAGACATAGATGCAGAATTTTCTCTGTCTGGAATGTGCCTTTGTTGTTGTTGTTGTGAGGCAACTGGAGATCCAATTATAGCTGGTTTGCCCTGAGAGACTACAGAAGTATTTATGACTCCCACATTTGGGGTGTAAAAATACACAGGATTATTGCAGTATTAAGTACTGGAGGAATTAAGAATGATCAGTCTGAAAAATGCACACAGGAAAGAATAGTAATAATAATAATAATAACAATAACGGGTAAGGTAATTTGAATTCAAATTCCAAGCTTCCACTTGGAGACATCCATAAAGAATTATGTCTGAGTTGGCTGCCATGCCACTGGCCAGCTATAAACCTAGTACAAAAGATTTAAATCTGTTTAAACCTCATTATGTTCCAGGAAGGTGGTAAGCAGAGGTCACCTGATGTGATTTGCCTATTAAGATTTTTACTATTAAAGAGTTAGCAAAGCTGGGTAAGTTATTAACAGAGCTGCTCAATCATTAAAACACTTTGCATTTTAAAAGAGGCATGACTTGCAAGGCTGGAAAGGTTGGCAAGGGATATTTTAGCTGTACAGAGCAAAAGACACAGGGATGATTATGATAAATAGAAATAAACAGGTTTCATTTTTTGAGGCAAAAAATTTAGTCTTCTCCCTTTCAGCAGTTTTTTCCCTTTCCTTTTAAAGCATTTTTTCAGACTTAATATGATAAAGACTGGGCAGCAGTAAAATAATCTTCTAACCAGTAGCTATTTAATACCAGAACACTCAGATGATGCTGCTAATACTTATGACTATATTGAGATCCTTGTACTGTTTAATGTTCTTCTGCTACTTCTATTAGTTGGAACCAAAAGATAGTGCCAGAAACAACTTTTATACATAAAATTAAAAAAAGGGGGGGAAAAAGCCTGTTTTGTCCTCATGAACTCATGGAAAAAACGTGCCAATGGAGAACTAGTGCACCTGTAAAGGCTCAAAGGCCAGACAACAAATGAAAAAATAATTTCCAACTTTCCTTTTAAAATCCACATAATTTTAAAGCAATGGCTGTGGATTGGTGACCTGATGATGTAATGAGATTTCGCATCTATGTAATGAGATTTCGCATCTGTGAGACTTTTTAAAGCAACACCCTTACACTATCTTACATCATTGTAACTCCCAATTACAATGAAAAGAGGGGGAAAATTCCTATTGCCAAGAAATAAATTCTGCTTCAAACACAAACACATACACAGACAGACATGCTCAGAGGGAGGGATTGGCAGTGGTTCAGGTGGCTGCCTGGGTTTTACTCAGAAGAGGTTGCACTGTGTTGTCTTGGCCACAGTCCTGCTTCTTCAGTGACCCTCTCAGATCACAGATAAGAAAACGTGTACCCCTAAAAGGCACCTGCCTTTTATGCATTTGAAAAATCTCAGGAGACCTAGGGAGAGAGGAGTCCACCTTGGACAAATTGAGTAAGATCAGATGCAAGGCAAGCTTGCTAATTTACACATTATCTTCAGAGGCTCTGTGGGCTGGGGAGATGGAAGGATGTTTTCCCCACCTCTGTGTCCCCATTTGCCTCAGAGATGACCCACTCTGAAAGCAGAGTTGTCGAGCTGGACCTCCAGGTTCTGTTGCTGGGGAATGCATCATCTGATGTGAACACCAGTGGAAGAAAAGTTTATGTCTGTGTTTTCATGTTTTTTATGCTTTTCCTCCAAAATTTTTTTCCATGATGGTTTGTAGTAAAGAGCTTATTACTCCTCTTTGCTGGGGTGAAAATGGGCAATCTTCATCCGATGAAGGTCACTTGCAATCTCACTAAGTTGGTCTGACAGGCCTTTCCCTGAGGCAGGCAGGCCAAACAAAGCTGTGCTCAGACACCTGACCTGCAAACAGGCCTGAGAACCCCTCGAGCTGGTGAGTACTTCATGCCAAACTGCCAGGACCAATTTCAGGCCTTGCTAATGTCAAGAGCCAGAAGGAGAAATCCCCTTTGGCAACCATTGTCTGGGGAATGCTGGCAAGGAGAGAGAAGTGTAGAGAGGGTCTGGGGGATTCAGCTATCTCACTCCCAAAATGTCCAGATCTACAATCAGAGCTGAGGGACAATCATGACCTTTGCCTGGCATTCACTTCGGCTTTAACAAAGATAAGGAATGCTGCTGCTTTCATGCAGCTGCTTTGTTCTATCCAACAGGCAGCTGCAAGCTGGTGTTTGGAAGAAGGCTAAAACCCTCAGTCAGCAGAAATTGTTTCCTGCTGATTTTCTAGCACTCCCTGTATTTTTAACTTTGTGGGTTTTGTAGCCCAATGACTTCCCTTGGCTGGGATTTCAGCTCTGAGATCATCTCCAGCCTGAGCTTACCTTGCAGACAAAGAGGTCTTTGAAAACAGCCCGTGCAGATAGAGTGACAGGTAACTATGTATAATACAGGAGAACCCAGCTCCCTGTGGCCTTGCAGAGTCATTTGCATTAGGAATTATGGAACAGAAGAAGGCACTGCATTAGCCTGGTGGTGTTTTATACTTGCCTTGCAGCAATGCCAGTGGCTACGAAAACATTCAGGGCAAGAGCAAACCATGTGTGACAAACATGACACAATCTGTCTTGAAGAATAATGTAATAAGACTGTGGGAATAGAAATATTCCATACCTCTGTGAGGCTCAGACATGGGATGATGCCCACAGCTACTTTGATCATAGTTTTGTCAAAAATGCCTCTTTCAGGTATTAAGAATCAGAGGACTCTCCAAATCGTTTGGACTAAATCTTAAGGTACTCTCAGTTTCCATCAGTGTCCTCTGTTTGCTGGAGATCTTTTTGGTGAACTATTTTAGAGTGTCTGGGTTTTTTTCCCTGATATTAAAACAAGGAAGATTTTGTCATTTTCAGTCATGCAGTAGTAGAAATGCCTGGCTTGGTAGCTGTGCCTGTTAGTAATTTAAGGGAAGCATGTGTTCAAGGTGTATTTTAAGGATTTTCCATAGAATAACAGAAAGTTGTGTTGGAAGGACTTCAAGACATCACATAGTCTTCCTCTCTCTCCTAAGGCATGACTAGTTCTGCCTTTGCCATTGTATGCAGATACTACATAACCTTCTTCTGTCTTCCACAGATGAGGAACCTCCTTTAGGCAGTCTGTACCTTAACAACTACAAAAGATTTCCCCAAAGCCCAATCTAAATCTCTCAATCTCTCCCCTTGCCTTTTAATACAGCGATTTTTTGTGTCCATGACATCTTTTTGCAGAACTTGAAGAATTATTCTTGAAGATGATGTTTTTCAGTGAATTGATCAGAGTTGTTGCTGTCACCGGGATTCTCTATGGCAGGTCCACAACTTCCTCCATTTGTAATACTGCCAACTGTATGCTTGAGTACGGATTTGTCAAACATGCAGCAGTGTCACTAGTTTTTAACTCATATTCTGGCTGAGATCCACTGTAATCCTTGCATTGCTTTGTCTAGGCTACTGACTACTCTGGTCTGTGCCATGGCTTAGGCACTTGGGATGAGGAATTACTACTGTATAATCAAATCACATACATTCCTCTGTGGATTTTATGCCTTATTTTTTGGTGAATCTTCCAGTATATGCAAGGAAAGGGCCAGATCGGACTGCATTCCTAAAGCAAAACTTTTCACGACAACCATTACAAGCATCTCAAAGGGAAAGTAAGCAATCCCTAAATCCTGCCCAGGCAGAAAGGTGGGCAGACAGTTTGGATGTCTGTGGGATGAGGGCTGGATGCATCCATCCTGTATCCATGTATACATGGATACAGAATTAGAGATTATACATCCTGACTCACTGTGTCTCTTCCTGAGACATTTTTTCTTGGGCAGGCACCCTGCCCCCAGTACCAGGATTGCTCTTGGGGAGAAAAGAATGGACAGAGTCCATCTGTGATGTGGTTCTAAGAGCAGCTTCCACAAGTGCTCTTCACAAGTCCTGAAGCTAGGATGCATTCTACAAGGCTAGAGACAATGCTGTAGCTGAAGGTTCACGTGCCTTCACCTATGTGAACACCTTTCAGTGCATCAGCTCTGATGGCATTCAGAATTGTCTCTTGAGTTTTCATTTCAGAAGTTATGTGACTGCCTGAAAATTTGAGGTTTAGAAAAAGCACATTTCTAAATATTTTGATCTCAGGAAATGGCTCAAAACCATGAACTTTAAACTTCCAAAAGTAAATGAAAAATAATTAAAAAAAAAAAAGATAGTATTAATTTAAGAAAATTATTGTTTTAGAGTAATTCTTGCTAGTTCTCCAGGTCCCTTTATTCCAGATTTCTGAATGCTTGAGTGTGGCAGGCTATGAGAACTTTGTTGCTGTTCTTGAACTGCTTTCTGGCATTCAGTTAGAAAAAATCCAAACCTTAAACTTATAATGAATAAAAATTATACCGTTGTTTAACAAGAGGCCAGTTTTCCTTTCATCACACACAGACCTGTCACACTCTACCTTTTGAAAGGACCACTTTACGCCACACATGAAAACACCTCTTTAGGGCAGGAAGTACAATGGAGCTGGAATTTGTGATTTGTATTACAATTATCTTCTGTGACTGCCAAGTACAAATTTTCCTGACAAGGCTGCCAATGGAGTCATAATCCATCCCACAAGACTTTTCCAGAAGCGTGTACATAGGAGTTCACTGAATAATCATCCCATGAAAATAAACTGAACAGTGGGAACAAGTGAATGACCTGTGCAAGAAAAATGCATGCCAGATGGACAGATGGACGCACCTCTTCACAGCAGGAAATGGTGGGAAGGAGACAGGTGAATAAACAACAGGAGTAAAAAGTGTAGATGGATCTTTTGGCATCATGACTCCCCATTCACACTTTTCACCCCACTCCACCATCAGTTAGCCAGTGCCAGGAAAGATGTCTCTGAACATATTAGAATTCCTCTGGGAAATATCTGCAGGAAAGGTACCCTCAAGGTGGTGGACTCTCTCTAAGAGCTGCTGCTTGCTCTTGCCTGCCGTGTCCCTCATTGGCCCATGCAGGGCACAGGACTGGAAAAGCCCATCAGAGCCATAGGTTGTAACCCCTTGCTACACTTGGCACCGTGTCATGAAATCCTTACTTGCACCAAGGTATTTACTAAAAGTGCTCATGTCCCCTTTATTCTCTGCTATGGCAGGAGAAACAAACTCAACTCTTCCCATCTCCTCTCATAAGCCAGATCTCCATGGCTGTCCCATGCAATGGGATGTGACCCCACTGCAGTGACCTTGCTCTGCACATCTCCTGCTTTGTAGACATCACTCTTCCAGACAGGTGTCATATGTCCCCCTCATCTGCCTCCCACCCTCAGGGTCATGGTCTGTATGATGGGTCTGTGGCTGTCCAGGTCTCAGCCTCATCTCTCTCACTCTCCCCTGCTTGTCTGTGGGTGTGCTGGGGATATAAGGCCACGAGTCATTCCCCTTGGGCATGCAACATGTTTAATGCCCAAGGAGACCCCACACAAGGTATGTTGTGATCCAAATGGAAAAATGGAGAAATCCTTTGAGAACACAAGGTTTAGTTTCCTCTGGGACAGCACAGAGAGGGTGAGGAAGGAGGTACTGAATTCGTTTCTTTCTAATGATGGAAAACATCTGACAGAGCATAACACCTATGGTATAATTCCTCCTCTTCCTTAGTACACAGTGGTTCCTAATGCCTCCTGTCCTCTAGCTAATGAAGAACTGAGAAGATGAAAGCAAAGTTGTTTTTATGAGGGACTAAAAGCAATGTGGTCCACTCCCATGGCACTTTAAGATTCTTTAGGTTCAACTTAGCCTTAGAGCCGTTTTTCAAGCTAATGCTTTTCATTTCTAAAAGAATTTTTTTAGTATTTGTATTTCTAGAGAAAATAACTGGAGATGCATACACTGTAGTTCTGAAAGCTGGAAATCATCAGGCAAGTAAAAGGAACAATGTGGATCAAAATCTAAGCAGCTTATTTTTAGCATAAAATAGAGAGAGTATTTTTAGAGTCAGCTGTTCTCTTAAAGCTTAGAGCTTTACCCACCCTGAGTAAAACTTAAACCATCAGGGTTTTAATCAGAATAGGTCAAACAGATTTTCACTTTTGGATCAGTGTTTCAATCAGCCTCATGAATTACTATCATTGCTACAGAAGTGGAAAAATACCCAAATAAGCAAAATATAATCCAAATTGCCTCCAAAGAAAAAGGGGCCATGACTCAGGAGAGTGCTTCAACTGGCTTTACACCACCAAAGCCTTTCACCTCTCTCCCTGCAGCCAGCAGGAAGAAGGCAATGGCACTGCTTGTCTGTTTGCACTAAATGGTGGACAGTAATAAATCCTGCAGTCTTTAAAGCATATTAGAAATATGGTTTCAGTATTACACTGAAGATCAGAACAGAAGAAACAAAGGAGGAAACAAAGTTAGGTTTCATGTTCATTTTAATGTATGACAGGAGAGTGGTATACACACCAAGTGTTCGTGCCAGCTCTCTCCTCATCCACTAGCACCAGGTGATGCCCACAGGAACCCCTGTCTCTTCCTGGGGATAACAGAAGTGAAGAACATAGCCTGGGGTTGCTATCAAGGTCGTGCAATTCACTCATTGCTAAAGAAACCAGAAAACCATGTTTGAGAATCCATAAAACCTATTTTCATACAAGCTAAGACTTGCAGAAGTAGCTCCCTGAGCAGCAGGATGGTATTTAACAGTCTCTTCCCTGTGTAATACCCAGTGTCTAATATGAACTGGATCACCTCTTGCAGAAACTTAGTGTCTTGAAGCCTCTGCCTGTTTCTCGAATTCAGCTGAAGCGAGCCAATGTGTTCCACAGAGTTGGGTGTGGGGGCAGATGGAGCAGGGCAGCCTGATCACATAGGCCTGCATGCCTCAGAGGAGGAGGGAGGCAGCCTGGAGACCTGGTAGGGGTGTACAACCAGATTAGATAGCTGACCTCCTGCTGCTCAGAGAGGGAGAGACACTGCTGCTTTCAGCACTCCTGCTCCATTACAAATAAAGCGAGGTGGTGACTTTCAAAAAATATCACCTACTATCCTGTTCTGCTTCCCCTGCAGACTGCTATACTGGCTTGCTTACAAAGAATGAAGATGTAACAGAAATGGATCTGAAAGAGGAGGATAAGAAGTTCAAACCAGCTACTGAACTACAGAAGAATGGCAAAAGAGTCAGCATGGTAAGTAAAAATAAGGCAGCGGCTTTTTCCCAATGTGGTTTTTCAAGAGTATTTAACATTTGGATATTTCCTTTCATTGCTTTCTGCCATTCAAACTTTGTTGTTTAGCTTTTCAGATCGTAAGTGGTTTTTCTCCTATAAAATCTAAAAAAAGTTCCTAAGGCAAACTGTATTTCTGGCTGAGTTAATAATATTTGGTTATCTGAAACAGGATCAAGTGGAAAACTGTAAAACTAAATGAATTTACTGAGCAGACCAAATGTTTCAAGAGGTGCCTAAGAGTCAAACTCTGATGGAGATTTTATTCAGGACTGAACATCCAGGTTAAGGCTTGTGCACCATGGCACAGTCTGTGTGCCATTCAGGGGAGAGTTATAGGAGTGAAGACTGGTAAGCTGGGAACTCACAGAGAAAGATGCAGACCATGTTGATGAACACAGTTATTCCCCTTTTTTTTTCTCTCTCTTTCATAAGAAAACTGTGCAAGAACTTTAATTTTTCAGACAGAGTCAGCATTCAGCTTCAGGGGACCTGTTCCCATAACAATTTAGGCTCCTAGACTGCTTGAGGAAGAAGTGAAGAAGTTAGGAAGGCTCCAAATAAATAGGGTAGGAGGAATGAATGAAAATTAAATATCAAGAAATACTGAGCAAGAATGGATGGACAAAATAAGAAGGGAACAAGAAGCCAGAGTCTGAGGGAAGCAGTGCCTCTCTCCTGAACCTGGGGTCAGATTCAAGGATTGCCCTTGACAATGAAGCTTCTTTGTTTCCCTGGAGAGATAGTGATCCAGATGGGAATAGTCATCATCCCTTCTCCTTCTGAGAGATTCCTCCAAAGAAAAAGGGACCATGGAAGAGTCAAGAGCAGTTCCCTGTCCAGTAAATGGAGCCTGGGCTGCCTGATCTGAGTGGCAGGGAGGGGAAAAGTGGAAAGAGCCAGGATCCTTGTTTTCTATTCCTCAGCTCTTCTACCCACTGGGGGCTTCAATCCCTTGGGCAATGCTGCAGTCACTATGTGGACATTTAATGAAAGCCGTAGGGACCTGGCCATGGTCCTCACCAGTGAAATTGCATTATGGTCTTTGTTTGGAGCAGTTTGTTGCCTCATCTAGAATATGGGTATTCAGCCTGTGTGAAGGATTTCAAGAGGTAAACTGGGACAGGCTCCCTACAAGAGTCTGGGGGAAATGTGATAAGCTACCTTGTGACAGTGACAAGGGTCACAGCTTGATCCCCCAGCAGGGATCAGGAGTCCTGACCCTTCTGCACTCACCAACTGTTTGAAGGCAGTTCCTTTGTAAGGACCTCAAGTGCAAAAACATTTGAGGAGAAGAATTATGAGGGGAAAGGCAGAGACTAGAGGTTTAAGAAAGAATTAACAGGCCCTTTTGAAGAGTACCAGGTCTAGCTTTGAAGCTGAACCTGCTTTGAGTGATGCAGAGGATTAGATCAGAGGCTTGAAGAAAAACCTAAATTATTTGATTTCATGCTTCTGAGTAGCACGATTTAAAAAATTTTTAGTTCTTCCTATTCTCTTTTAGGATAATTGCTAAGGCAGTCACCAAAATAAAGACTGATAAGGAAATGCCAGGAAGAATTATTCTTGCTAATACTACTTGGGCTGACAAGTGTGATATCAAAATAAAAGAAAAATCTGTCCCAGACACAGTTTGATCAGAACACGTGTGCTCATGAAGAGTCATAGACAACAGGACAGGACCCCTTTGAAAAGAGAAGAAATACCTTTTCAAGGGCAATGGGTCCTGAGAAAGTCTTCAAAACCACTGCATGAATAATCTGAACATGCACATGATGCAGAATCAACAGCCTTATAAAACCGGAAAATATCAGGTCATTCAAACAACATTCAGCAGCTTGCTTTATCCACCCAAGCATTTTTATAATCCTAATGAGTATAAAACAAACGTGATCCCTTCAGGATCACTAAATGTCCTGGGGTGACTTTATGATGCC
>VWYI01043883.1:0-19544 GCA_013399455.1 Anthoscopus minutus
TCCACATAATACCATAACATAATTCTGTACACTGAAAATGCTGCTAAGTCCTTTCTCTGCAATTCTAGTAGAAAACAGTAGAGCTGACAATTTTGGTAGTGGATAGGAGTGACTGTTGCACTAGATATTCAATTGCTTTTATAAGAAAACATACTTTTCTTTAAATACATCTTGCTACATATTTGTAATCTCAATAGCCAAGTAAACCTCTAAATACAACTCATAAACAAATCATTTCATCTGAAGTAGGAATGCCTTTGTCTCAGTCCTGATTGAATTGATTTAGACAGGCAATCAAGTCTGACTTTTTAGTCTCAGAGCCAGCTTTATTTTCTACCAGGAGGGAAGTATACAGTGGTGAAGTCATTCATGATAACTCTTTTCATCCTCGTGGGAAGAGTACACATATAGGTTTCCAGTCCATGCTGAAGTTACAGTCATAGTGTTTCGTGATACAGAAAGGAGTTCACAAAATTATGCTGATATTTTGTGACTGGTGAAATGTGTGTTTTAAAGCTAGTTCATTATTAAACATGACAGGTAAACTTTTGTTAAGATGGTGAGTAATCTGATAATAATTTGATCCACTAGCCTAATTTTATTTCAAACAGTATTTGAGACTTCACAAAAGTTTTGACAGCTGTACAAAAATCACTGTCACTGATGTATTTATCATCAACATTTGATGATAGTCTATGAATCTGAAGATAGCTTTGGACTTGAGATATCTTGGCTTCTGTGGCAGTTCTGGGTTGCTTATGAGTCGTATTATTTGGTGATTGTGTGAGTTACTGGGCATCTGACCCACAGTGAATGAACTAACTTGTTTTTCAGAGCAAATAATGAGAAAAGAATGTGTAAAGGGTGTTTCAAACTCCAATTTGTAGGTCTAGGATTTTGTTTATTTAAGAACTGTAATATTTTATCCTGACAGGTTTAATTTGATTCAATTTACTACTGGATTTTCTCCAGTGATACAAGAGCTAGCCTAAAAGAAGGCCTGCCCTTCTCTTGAAATACACTTGAATTCTCTTGAAATAGTCATGAGACTATTTTGTAACATTGTTGCTGGGAACCATGGAAGCAGTATGTCTGTGAATCCAATGGAATTATACAGAGGAAAGACTCGTGCACATAAGTAAGTTTTGCTACTCTTGTTCGTCTGTGACTTTCTATATTCAGAATCACAGAAGCAATTAAGTTGGAGAAGGCCTCTGAGGTCATTGAATCCAACCTTTGACCAAACACCACCTTGCCAGCTAGACTATGGCACTAAGTGCCACATTCAGTTTTTTCTCAAGTACCTCCAGGGAGGGTGACTCCACCACCTCGCAGGGCAGCCCATTCCAATGCCCAGTCACTCCTGCGAAGAAATTCCTCCTCGTGTCCTCTGGCACAGCTTGAGACTATATCCTCTTGTCTTGGTCATTGCAGACTGCAGCTGCATAGAACTTTTTTATTCTATGTCAAGCAACTGACACTTCTTCCATATCCTCCATATCCCCCATATCCTTTTCGTAGGAGAAAAAGCATTTAGAAGATTTTTCCATCAAGGTTTGTGCACATGTAAAATGTAGTAGCCTCAAAGCTGGCTGGTACTTCCATCATGAATAAAGAGGATGAGAAAATCCATCTGTGAGTCACATCCCCTAGTTTTTAAATTTTTGTCTGTAGAGCAAATTGATATGCCTTTTGAATTATGAAGGGTGGTTATTATATGAGAACAAAGTAGAACCGAAAACAATCAAATGTAGCAGCCGAAAGCTCTTAATCTTTACTGAGATTAAAACTGCCCCAATATGAAACACACATACACAAATGTGTTGTAAATTCAGGGTAATTTGAATCATGAAATTAATCAAAGCCAGGAACAGTTGACTCAAATGTTTCTTGTAATTAATGCAAGCAAGACACTGGTAATTAAAAAAAAAATACTGCCCACCCCCTAATCCTCCTTCATATGATGAAAATACAGCAACATTTTCCTTTGACTATTGTTCTGTGTATCTTTTGTGATGTTTTCCTCCAGCTGACAAACAGGGCATTTGGGTTGACAGATTTTTAGTAACCTTTCCATCTCACACAAAATTGTATCACATGGAGACATGGAAAAAGATGATCTTTGCAATTGCTTCACAATCTAAGCTTGGCTATACTTTAAAGTGTCGATGGCAGAGTCCCATTGGTTAGATGTGTGGGAAAATCACAGTTCAGCTGGCACAGCCACACTGGCAGAAGCTGCACTGGAAACAGGGAAGTGGGGTTGCTTTCCTGGCATATAGCTATCTCAGGAACTCAAATAAACTATACCAGCAAAATAACTTTTCCTTACACTGTAAACTCTTGCTCCACCAGAAAAATCACTTGCATAGATCTACCATAGTAGCATTCCATAGCTGCCTGGAATGTCTTGGACTTGTTTCTTAAGCTGTTGATAGAAATAAAGTGTTAGGATATAGACAGGTTATTTAGCTTCTGGGGAAAAACAAGAAGAACAAAGGAAAACAAGAGAGCGATCAGGCATGTTTTCAGTGGCATTGCTGGTTTACAGTGCAGCAATGCCACAGACTCTTTCTCTATATGGATAACAGTACCTACCTCAAAGGAACAGAGATTCAAAGTTTAAACAAGAACAAGATACTCTTTTTAGGGAAGAAACATTAAGTCTAATGAAACCTTTAATTAATTAATACCATTCTAGGTATATGGCTAATTTCTTTAAAAAATTATGGAAATTGCCTTTTAACTATGATGTATATTCTTGTACAAAATCTAAAAGCATTAGCAGAAACAGATTTTAAAAGAATTTTGAAATAGATTTTTCTTGTCTTCTTGACCACCAAGGGTTTGTAGCTCCATTAATCTTAATAAAAATAAATCATTCTAGATTTTCTGCCAGTTTGGATTGCCACATAAACTGTTGTGCTTGTTTAAAAAAGAAAAAAAAAAAGACTGTACTAAGTTTGTCCTGAAGCAGATGAGAGAAACTGTGTTAGATTAGAATTTTTTTGCATAGCTGTTCATCAGCCATTTGCTTAAAGATCTTTTGTTTAATGTAGCTTGAAAGGGTGATTAAAAATTTGTTTGTTTGTTTTTCCAGAAAGGTTCCTGAATAGTGAGATTACATGAAACTCCATGACTAGTAATGTCCTCCATCCAGGAAATATAGTATCTCCTGAGCTGTACAACAAGTCTGTGGGGCCTTACCTATTCTTTCTTACATTACACTTCTGTAGAGAGAAAGCACACTTTAAGATTAGATTTAGCTTCCTACATAAATAGTTACTTAAAGAAATAGAAAGATTGCATTTTACATTGCACAGTAATGCTGTTATGCATTAAGAAAAGCAAATCTTTATTAATGTGTTTTTCTGTATATTGCTGCAGTGTGAAATGAGTCCACCTGGTTTTCCATGAAGAATGTGAATACAGGAGGGGTTACTTATGTGGATTATTTTATACCTTAGCCTATTCCTCTAACATTATTATATATTTAAAGACAGCATATATTATCTGTGCAGCAATAATCTATTCTTTCTTTAATTTTTCCTCTGTTGGATGTTTGGTCTTTTATTTTAGACATTTGTGATCAAGAATAATATATGCAGAGCTATAAATAAAAATTAATGTAAGGTGGAAAAAGTCTAAAAAAAAAAGATCTTTCAGGTCCTAATTTTTTTTCAAATTATTTAACGTTTATACATCTTTTTCCATCTTTTTTATTTTTTAATGTCTTAAAGACTTTATTTATGATTATTCCAGTAGTGGGATTATGCAAGATTATGGCATCTGTTTGGACCCTACACATGGTCAGACAACATTAATGCAACCAAGCAAAAGCCAAGCATGGAAAAAACAAGAGAAGAGGTAGTCCTCTGTAGTGACAATGAATTTGCTTTTGAGAGTTGCACTGAAAATGTAACCTGGATTTATGGATCATGTTTATCAGAAGGCCAATTCGGTGTTACTTTTACACATGCAGATCGCAGTGGAGCCTTCTCCTCCTGTAAGGGGAGAACAGAAAGCACACACTGCAACTCACCTCCTTTTTGTGAAGTCTAGCACTATGGGCCCCTCTAGCATATGACAGGCTTTGTGCTCCTAGGGTAACAACTCTTCTGTATTTCTCTGTGCACACCATAGAAACAAGTTTAAGAAATGGGCACCTCTGTCTTCTGTTTAAAAACGTTGTAGGAGTGGAAACATAGTCCAGAGACTCACCTGTCTGCAAAACAAAGGAATGACAATCTAAGCAAGGAGACTGGTTGTCCAAGCTGGAGACTTGGTTATATTATGGAATGTATAGTCTTAAAAGAAATTTTGAGGATTAAGCTACCCCTCGGTTTGTACTGTGGTTTCAGGACTGATTGAAAGCTATTTTAACCTGATTTTCTGAAATGGGTGCTTTTTTGCACGTTAATAAAGTTGGAAAATAAAATAGAGAGAGAGCATGCTTAGAACAGCACCAGCATCATAGTTTTGAATTTGTTAGATTGAGTGGTATTGACAAAATTGAGGATGCTTAAATCCCTATGTAATATACTCATTTAGTGTAGAATGAGGCTCAGATACAATATATCTAACAGGAAGGTGAAACATCAGGTAAATTTTTATGATTTTGAACATCATGTTAACACTTTTAACTTAATGTTTTGTTTTTAGAAGCCTGTCACTTTGACTGTCTGAGATGAAAGGAGGTATTCTTGAAGAAGGGAGTAGTGTTGATTTTCCTGCCCAATAAGAGAAGTCCCCCTTATATGTTGCTTAATAAAGAGCAGTAGTTTTGTTCAAGTTCCTCTGTAAAATATGGAGTTATAAACAATTTTTTTATTATAGCCTTTTTCACTAGTAACAGATGAGTTTAACTTCGTCATCTTCGTAATTGTCTTTTTTATGCACCTATATTTTGCATGGCCAATGTTGTAATAAAAAAGAAAATATTAGATTAAGGAGACAATAAACTTGTGCAAATTGGTTTTATTTAATGAAATTATGTCTTGTTATTGTTTGTTGACCGTAGTAAAGTCAAACCAGTTTGCAATGACTACAGAGAATCTAGGGCAGAATTCCAGTCATGTAGTCTTTACGATATAAGAAGAACAAAGGGTCTTGGTAATGCTGCTGAAGGTTCTTTCCAGATATCTTTTTCTTTTTCCATTTGAAAATAATTTAGAATAAATTCGGTGAATTACAATATTACAGCCTTTAATCATAAGCATGCCTTCTGATGCAGACATGGGTGAATGACAAAAAAAAATATCACTTCTTTGTAATGAATCCATTATCATTCTGGGGGGAAAAATATAAAAGATTCGTTCAACCTTGAATGATATCATAGCATCTGTAGCTAGATTTGGATGATGTGTTACTTTGTGGCATCACTCAGGCTTATATCATTGTATGTAAATGCTTGAAATAAAAGCTCAAGAAAATTACAAAAGGCAAGAATAAAACACAGCAATTGTTCTCTGGCGTAAGATCATAAAAGAGAGGAAATTCATAGTTAAGGATCCAAACCTCAAGTATCTGAGCACAATGCAGTGCCAGCCTTAATTTTACATAACCATACCCTCTTATAAGTAGACATTGGTGGTTTTATCCTGAATGATGAGTTATATTGCTTTTAGCAGCTGAAACCAGAACTATAATTTTATTTTAATGTTTGGCTTTGTTCAGTGAATAGAATTTTTTAATCAGTTGTAATTGTTTTCTTGCCAATTGAAATAAAACAAATGCTAATAAATATTTTTTTTCAAAAGTTATCCTTAAAAACTCTGCTACATAACATTTTGCTAAAATGGAAATTGGAAAGAGTGAAGAAAAGCCAGTGTCACGCCTGAGTTTCAGGAATGTTGAAACTTTTGTGGCAAGTTATGATGTCTATAATCCTACAGAAGCTCGATTAAAAAAACAAGCCCAAACACTTTTCTGATAGAGGAAGAAGTTAATAATACTGGTAACACAGAATATCAAAAGTAGTACTGAGTTTTTAAAGTATCTGCAATTAATTGAACTGCTACGGTTGTTCTACTTTTCTTAAAAAGTTCTACTCCCCCTGGTTCTCGGAAATTGTAATGAGGGTAGCAGAAACTGCTAGGATGTCAGACTGTGGATGTAAAATGGAGAGGAGAATAAGTAATAACATAGAATCTTATCTTGACATTTTAGCCTAAGGATATTGCTTCAAGGATACCAAAGGGAAAGATTAGCAATTTCCAGTCAAGACAGGGAAAGGCCTTCAGCACTTCAAAAACCAGAAGTAACCTGCCAAACAATTAAAGAATAAAAGCTAGTGTCTGACAAGGTGAGGCTGACTTGAGAGAGAAATGGTTGT
Source organism: Anthoscopus minutus (assembly GCA_013399455.1). NCBI lineage: Eukaryota > Metazoa > Chordata > Aves > Passeriformes > Paridae > Anthoscopus > Anthoscopus minutus. Next base: position 6,335 of record VWYI01043883.1, read on the forward strand.
AGTTTTTTCAGTCATTTTTATTCTGTAGCAAGAAGCCACAAGAGTTTTTAAGTGAATTGCACCCTTTCAGACTTTGTTTCAGATTTGGGAGGATTCGCTGGAGTAGAGCTGGGAGTTGAAGAGCCAAAAACCTAAAGTAGAGTTGCTTTCTTGCAACAGGTGGAGCTCTAGTCAGTTTTGAATGGTAGTTTATGTCCTCTCTTGAGCAGAAATTATTAAAGGTGTGGGAAATTCACATTGCAGATAAACTAGTCTCTTGGGCATTTCAGTGAAATGGAAAAGGCCCTGACCAACAGTCTGAATAATTACAGCCTGTGAGATGAGAGGGCTGAAGTGTTCTGTGATAAATCTTTTGCTCATCAGTGTAACTGTGGATATCACTAAAAAGATTTACACATGAAGAAGAAAAGTACGTAGACAGAGGGATAAGAAAGTTCTGCTTTGTGAATATGAATGATAGTGCTACACTGAGTGGCAGGGATAGCAGCTGTAGAATAATAGTACCATGGCAGACCCACAGTGCAGTTCAACCATCAAAATGTTGCCTTGGAGAATTGCTGTATGCTGGATTTTCATATCTGGGGTTTAGTAGCTCCCTTCTCTCTTCTAGTTCTGTAATCTCTTTAATGATACATTGATTGGGATTGTCTCTTATTGAAGGAAAGTGCCGCCTTTTTCATCTCAAAGCCCATTCTTGGATTCCTCAAATATTCTCTGACATATATATATGGATGATCTGTCTATGAGAATGTCTCTGAGTTTCAGGGATTTCCCTCTGATTTTCTGATGCAATTTCTTTCATTTATATTGGAGTATGCTTTTTTCTGTTGTTGTGACAGACCTGTGCATTATGGAATATCTTCTCAGCCACTCTTTCTGTTGATTTTGTATTGGTTTTTTTGGAGGATGGTGGTGATATTTTCTGTGGTTCTGTATTTTTTGGCATAGTTACTGTAAAGTGCTGTTACCATGAAGTGCCTACTTGTAAATTCACATTCATGTCAGACCAGAGTCCTGGGTCTACACTGGCACTGGGCTAAGCACATAAAGCTCTACAGGTACTTCCATAAGATGTGAGTTTTTCTGCAGTGTAATGTGGGAAAGCTTTTCATCCACAGGCCACAATACAAAACTTAACTAATTAAACTATATTCAGCGATTTTGTAAAAGCCAGTAGCAAGGCATGGATCCAAGTTTAGATGATGATGTTTTCCATGTGTTAGCATGAATGCAACTCTCATTGTAGGAAGAGTGGATAATTTAGGGCATGACATGCAGTGAAAAAGCATTTCAAGAGTAGCTCATTGCCTTTAGAAGGCAGCAGCATGTTTTTCTATGTCTCTTGTGCAGATATGGAGACAGTTTATGCCCCATATGATGAATAGCTGCAGAATCCTTGTGCATCTTCTTGTGGATCCGGCATGGCTCCTTCTCAAGCACGAAGGACACATTCTTAGACCTTTGTAAAGAGCTTTATGTGCCTGTTCATAACAAGGACATAAAGATGAAGGGTATACCTTCAATACCTAAACTTGCTGTGGTGCTTTACTGCTGCTTTGTTGTTACTTGTTTTTGGCGAGTTATTTGCTGATGCCCACAGTGTGTAATTATGTATTTCAATGATTTCTTCAAAGCCAGAGGGCTGAAAGATATTGATTTCTCTGAAATGACATCTGCTTTTTAGAGGAAGTGTGAAAGTTCTGTTGGAGCCACAATTTTGCACAGCCTTCATCTAGAAAGGATAATACTTCCCTGTTAGTTAAATTGGGGTTATCCAGATGAAAGGTCCCTCAATGGGGGTATGGGAGAAGAATGTGTGACAAAGAGATAATCCAGAGATCCCATCTTTTCTATTATTTTTAAATTTACTAGAAGGTTATTTTATTTCTGCCTCATATGTATGTGAAGTCAGTAAGTTTAATCGTTTAATGGACCAGCAATTCTCACCACCTGTTCTGCCCCTCCAAAAAAAAGCAAAATGTGAGAACACCTGTCAGCAGAACTTTTTTTAGTGTTCTTAGCAGTATATAATTACATGCTGTTGGTATAACTTGGCCAATAGAAGCAAAATGGCATGGTCAACCAATTGAATTGACAGTAAAGTTCCTATGTGTCTGCTTGCTTTAGAAACATACTGGCTTTCTGACATGTCTGAGGGGGAGCAGGGATGGATTTCATTTGAGTAGGTTTTTTGCCCATAATCTGGCTACAGGCTGTTTAGATTCTGTCCATACTAAAAATTAAGCAGTTCTAGACCTTGTATTTTATTTCCATCTAAATTCCAGCTGGGCTAAGAAAACAAACAGATCTCCTGAATATTGTCGTAACTTTTTTATCCAGGTTTGTGTTTAGAGCCATATTTAGCTCTGAAATTATGACACTTTTTCCTGTGCTTCTATTTGGTTCTTGACAACCCTATGCTAGTCTAGACAACAAAGGCACATGTAATCAAATTCTCCCCCAAATGGTCAGTATCCAGATCTAACTCTTAAATCAGCTGTCAGTTTTAGAATACATAATTTTTGAATCAGATGCTTATTTCTATGTACCTAACCGAGTTTAGGAACTGCTGTGTCTGTCATTATTCAAGTTGATGCTGGTCTGTATCCACAGAATACCTCCCTGCCAAACCTCTGTTTTGGACATCTGGCTGTGGAGAATTGTGTGGAAAGCACAGTCTGCAGACCTGTTGGTAGAATGACTGACAACTTGTTTGAGTTTGCAGAATTCCCATCCCAGAATTCCCATATCCTTCCTTCACTTTCTTATGTGAAGAGGGTTTTTTGGTTGGAATGTTGTCCAGAAAAATGTTCCAGCCCTCTCACTTTTACTATTCACTACTTCTTTTGTAGTCTGGATGGGAGCAAATATGGTCCCAAGTACATGATAATAATGCTTTTGCTTTCCTTCTCCTGACACACCTGTGCCTTCTACCACCTCGTATGTGATTCTTGTTTTAACACACATTTGTGACACAACTGCTTTGTGATGTCTGTTTACATTCTGGTAACTGACATGAGAAGAGAAATGGAAAACCTAACAGTGCCCTCTGAAGCTGAAAAACGTTTCTTGTAGGTGGCATTTGAACAGTGTAATGCAATAATCAGTGGAAACCTTCATTCTCTTCTCATTGCTGTCTAAGTTCATAATTCTTGATGTCAACAGCAGACTAGCAGCAGATTTTCAGAAACATTTCAGAAACAGCAGTGCTGTTCAGAGGGATGTATGCTCCTGCGCAAAGGTATTGTTGAAGTACCCCTAGGTCCCAGCCTGCATACTATTAGCAGTGTATTCATTCTAGATCCCATTTTACAAGTACTTGTAGCAGCTCAGAAAGCTCAGGAAGATTCTCAGAGTTCACATTCAGTCCACATTCTGCAATCTGGTGAAAACCAGAACACATGTGAGGTCACTTATGATGGAATCATAGAATGGCTTGGGTTGGAAGGGACCTTAAGGATCTTTAAGTTTCAGCCTCCTTGCCATGGGCAGGAACACAGTCCACTAGCAGTGGAAGTTATCCTTATTCTAAGTTGGCCTTGATACTTCTGCAGAGTTTCTTATAAAGGAACAGAAATTGTCTAGTCTAAACCTTGAAATGCCCAAATTCTCAGGGTAGGCAATCATATGCCACCATAGACTTCCTATTATTTATTCTGTTTCCTCAGATTTTAAGTCCAAAAATATTTTTCATGGATTTTAAACTTCTGTGAGGGAAGGCCACTCTCCTATTTTATACATTTGAAACACAAAGATTTCTTTGTATGTGAAAGGAATACAAATATAACTCTATAGGATCTTCATTTTCACCTGGAAGCAGAAGTCCAGTGCACAACCATATGCCTCACTCATTAGATTTGATTTTGCATTCTTTATGGCATCTTGAGGTTGCTTTGTTTGCTTATTCGGTGTATTTTGGTTTAACTTGTGCAGATTTTGAAATGAAAAAGACAGATCAAGTAGCTGGAGTAATACATTCTTTGTCTCCAAAATCTTATGCTTCAGTACATAACTTGATGTGAAAATTGGTATGCCTCCCTGCATAATTTGCTCTAGCAGCCATCCTTCCCACTTATAAACACTGCTTTGTCAATGTCTAATAAAATGCCCAGGCTTTGTAACTTTGAAGGGAATGTATATTGGAAGGAAATGAAAAATACCAGAATCCCACTGTTACTGAAACTGTCTCTGTACTAGTTAGTATAACCATTTAAATGTATTTTGTGACTCTTTTCTATGTATTATTTTCTTGATACTGTTAAAAGGAAGGTCTAAACCATCCCCATGCTTTCATCAGCCTGCTGTGGGGAAGAAGAGTGAGTGCCCTTATAAATCTGTGCACCTCTTCTCCTTATTTGCTCCTTCTTACCCTCCCCACGTGAAGCAATCAGATATCAGCTTCATATAATCTAGGGACAAGAACTTTTTTCTGTGAAAGGTCATTTCATAGCCAATTCCAGGGCACAGTGGGCAGGCAGCACTTCAGGCTGTCATCAGGGGTGCAAGAACAGGCCAAGCTTCTGCCAGCAGCCCATTTTAGTCCTTCCCAGTACTATGGCAGGTGCCAGGCTTGCTGCTGCCCATCTGATGCCAACCCCAGTGTCACCAGAAGGCCACCTGGACCATTAGGACACCAGCCCTTTGACTTCGCCGATGCAACAGAGAGGGAGGTGAGGGCACGATGAAGGGCAGGAGCCAGGCTGCCCCTCTAGACTTGCTGGCACCATCCCTTTGCCATTGCCAGGCTGGGGCCCTTGGCAGCTGGGAACATTTCTGTGACAAGACTCATTTGCTCTTTGTGAGATGTTCTCCTGTACAGGAGATGCTTGCTGTTTGCATGTAGACTGTAATGTGATTGTGCTGCGGTGTTTGGATTGCAGTAGCTGGGTCGTGTTAAACTTGTTTGGCTACATGTGGCTAATTAATTCGACTAATTTAACATTATGCTATGTATATTTGCTTTGGGTAGCTTTTTCTGCACAGTCTTTTATGAAAATGTGCGAAACAATGGTGATTTTTGCTAAAGGCTCCAACAGAAGCAGTGTGTGTTCATGCTCACTTGTCAGTTGATTGAGGTGCAGTGATGCTGTTACAGTGTTCTGTGCTGCTATAAAGAAGGCTCTTCAAAAACCTGGGTGAAGTAAGAATTTGTGAGTTTGCTGAGAGCCAGTCAACAGAGAAGAGCAAGGAAACAAATTGAGACTGATGCTGATGAAATTCAGCAGAAACATCAATGAGCACATAACAGGTAACAGGGGTGCAAAATTTGCTGTGTAAAATTTAACACTTTCATAACTTAAAATAAACAGTTATGGCAATTATCTGTGGCAAAAAATGCAGTAATTTTGCACTTTTCCTGATGTTAGAGTGTTTGGCAGAGGTACATATAGCACTTAACCTTTGAATTCACCACTTTGGTTTACAATTGGGCTTTTCTTTAGGAAAGTGAAAAGTAAGGGTTTAGAATGACAGTAAAAGTAAATTTGATGGTCATGCCAAGAAATTAAAACTCTGTGATATTGGGTGGTCTTCAGAGTCAGACTTGTGCCCTAAATAAACTCAGACTTGTATGAATCTCTCATGATTAAATTAGGATTGTCCCTTGGGTGTTCATACTGTCGTGTATGAGAAACAGGCTGCCCCTCAGCCATCCAGAACAACAACAAAAAATATTATGGAAGCATAAAGCAAAATGAAACCTCAAAATAAATGTAACAATTCATAACAATGAAGAGTTTGTTAAAGAACAACATGAGTGTAAGTGAAAAATTAAGGGTTTTTTCCTTTCAGATCTGAAGTGGAAAAATGTGAGATCAATTTTGAAAACTGGAATTTTTGGCTTCTTTTATCTCCTATTGTCTTTTCACACAGTTTTACTGGCATACCTGTGTCAATCAGATTTTGGGGCTACAAGGGTTGCAAGGAGATTTTTTGCAAAAGTGAATGTAGATTTTAGGGTGTGATAATAGAACACTTACACTGTTCTCCAGAACACGTTCTTTTGTAAAGGATAGTTATGTTTGTTATGCAAAACTCCTTTTCAAGCTGTAAACATGAAGATCTGTGATAAAAAAAATATAGTACCTACTACTACAAAGATTTCCTCAGCTCTTTGTCAGTAGATAATTTGACAAATGAGGTAATAGAATGAAAATTGGTTAAATATTTGCCAGGAAAATATTAAGTTGACAAAAGGCATAATATTTTGGTTTCTAATTGTAGTGATTTTCAAAATTAAAAATTTAAATAATGCTGAATTTTAGGAAGATAGAATCTTAATTCTAGTAATGTTATATTAAATTCAATATTTTCAGACTAAAGGAAATATTTAAAATAATGGAGAAAATAGAAGTCTAAATTTTATACTTTTAAGGAAATCTAATAGAACTTTACTGGGAAATTAAGAGAAAGAGGGGTTCTAACCTTTTTAGACATAGTTAAGCATTCCACTCATCAATTTTATTTATTTATTTATTTAAATAGATCTCACCAGCACTATTTTTATGGCCTGGCAATGAATTTTTGGCATACATTCAGAACTTCAAATAATGTGCATGCTAGATGTCTGGCCAGTTCAACATTTAAATCCTTGATTAGAGATAAATCAGTATTTTAAACTAAAACAGACTACATGAAATAAACCTTAATGAGTCTGACTTCAAACCACAAATCAAGGATACTGAAGAGTCAAGGTTGAAATATTTGAAATCCATCCATAGTTCAGCTATACTTTGTTTACTGAGGAGTAGATAGGATCACTTGAGAGATATATTTATTGAGAAAACGGTATAAAATAGGGCAAAATCACATTAGCAGAATGGAGTTTTGCTCTCTGCAGGAAAATGGCAGTTTTCAAACTGGGCTTATTTTAAGTTATGGAAGTTCCAAATTGTGAAACGTGGCCAATTCTGCACCCCTGTAACTGTTGTGTCATTGTTGGTGATTTTTCTGATTTTTCACCTACATAATTGCTAATTTGATTCCTTGCTCCTCTCTGTTGACCGGTGGTTGAGAAACAAATTATTTCACTCAGTTTTTGGAAGAGCCTTCTTTATAGCAGGACACTAAGTTATAGAGACCTTCATGTTCATAGCACTGCCTGCCCAGTCTTGAGTTCTGGTTTATCTGCAGCTTGAAATCCCAGACTGATTGCAGGACTCAGCATGGTCCCTGACTCAGTATGAGTCACCAAATAGGTAGAGAGTGTTACAAACCTCACCTTTGGAAACTGTACCACTACAACACTTAATGTCAAAGAGTAGAGAGGAAGAAGGGACAGAAACAGTGACACAAATCCTGCTCTGGTGAGTTCTAAAAACAGAAATAAGACCTCATTTAGAATTATGTTCTAAATAGCATTTTAAAAACCTCATATTTGAGTACTCAGATTTTCCAGACAGCTATAGCTTATGATTATTGGAAGATGAAAGAAATGTCTATCATTTCTGCATCACTAATGGCTGGAAGCCTGTGTCAGGATCAAACTGTGGTCATGTGTGTTTTTCAAAATAAATGTTTTCATTACATTCTTTTACTTTAAAAGCGAAACAATGCTTACAACGCCAAAATTGGAAGAAATGGTGTGAACTATTGTGTGAGAAGGGAAAAGAATAAGAAAACATAGCTTGGATTCAGACTTTTGAGACATTATAAATGTTGAGAAAAATATTGTTTAAAAACTGGCTCTGCAGTGCCCTTTTAAATCAGTAAGCGTCTATTTTAATTCCCATATAAGTAGTAACTGGCTGCTGTCTGTATATATACTTAAATGTTGCTTGCTATATAAGACCTTGTTTGCTTAATTTCAACCTAACTGAATTTTTATGGCTGCGCTATAAACCTCTTGAAAATAGTGGCTTAAATGGAAATGCTGACACAACATTAATTACACTGGCTCCAGTGTGATACTGTGATTAAAGTTTATTTATTTTGTGTGTGCGTCTGTGTGTGTGTAATTTCATTGTTGAAAAACTAATGGAAAACTAATGTGGCAATGGAGAATGTGATTCTGTGCCTGATATTTTTCAACAGCAAGAAACAGTTTAAATGCCAGTTTACAGTACCAGATAATTTATTTTTAATTGAGGTATAGTTTAGGTATTTAAAATTTTAGAAATTTGGGAAAGTGACAAGTTTCCCACTTTAAAGCTGTTCACTGTTCTTCCAGGAGTTTTTAAATGTCTTTTTGGGTGGTGAAGCTAAATGTATATTGCATTAGAAAATGAAGTAAATGGTTTCATTTCCTTGGTAGCATATGTTCTTTGAGATATTCTGGAGAAAAGTCTTGTCTGAAAGTATGAGGGTATGTAATCCAAAGTTAACATTCTTTTACTACTGAATATGAAGTAACAACTGTAAAGGTCTATTTGGTAAATAGTTTGCCCAACTATTACTTTCAGATTACAGACCTATGCGTTGTGTCTAGTCAGTTGGGAAGTGAACAGTGCAAATACCGTATGGCCAGATGAAGAGTAAGTGAGGATGAGAGAGATCCTGTCTCCAACCAGTTTCTTTGGACAGTGAGCTGGGATTGGAGAAGCCTTGGATTCAGTCTGTTTCCAGCAGTTTATAATTCCCATATTAGGCAAGAACTGGGTAAAAACATGACATGGTCTGGAGAGCAGTTCTAAGATGTTCTGTATCCTGAAAGAGTGTTGAGAGTAATACTCTCTATTGCCAAATACAGGTATCCCTGTTTGATGCTGTTATTTTGTATAAACTTTGCTGTCCCTTTCAGGATAGTGCATTCAGAGCATTTTCAGTGGTTAATCAGCTTTGTGCATGGATCAGTTAAGACAATATCACTTTTTTCTGGATTCACGTGTAGGTGGAACTTGAATGCTGATCAGGAAAATTGTCTAATGAGTTGTGGGTTCTGTAGAAGTGAATTGTATCCTGGCTGGTAGTCTGTGGTGTGCCTTCCATGACATCAGTGACAGTGTTCTGCCTCATCTCAGGAACCAAAGTAATCATTCCCACTCTTGCCATAAACACCTTTCCTAGAAGCTCATGACATCCAGTCAAACATTCTTTTTTTTGGTTTTTTTGGAGAGGGAATTTTTGCAGGTATTGTTAATGCTAATCTGTCTGGTAGACTGACAGCTGTGAAGCTGCAAGGTAGCAACATGCAACATGTCCTGCAACATGTAGGGAATTGAGAGACAAGTAGTGTATGTTGAAAAGATCAGAGAGGAAAAGTGAAGTCTTTGTGTGAAATGTCCTTCTTCAGTTTGCTTGGTGAGAACATTCAGCGTTCATTAATCCAGTCCATGAAATTTACATTTTTATATTTTTACTGTTTGCTTTCACTGGAAGAGAGTGCAAAGTCGGCAAATAGTTTCAAAGTGTGTGGTCTTTATGGTTTATATGTATTGCTCAGAACTACTACTGACCAAACTTCTTGGTCTTGTTCCCATTTGTTACAGTAATTAAATATTAAGTTGTTATGAAAGGATTGTGCCGTTCCCTTGAAAGAAAAAAGAATGTAACTCCTCCATGGTTCTGTGACACAGTTGATGTTTTATTCAAACTACGGTGTAAAGGTAGAGAAATTATGTGCAAAGTTTATTCCATCTGGAAGGAATGTAATGATTCTGGATCTGAAGCAAAACTGAGAATCTCCTACACTATAGTTCATTAGGTCAGTTTGGAGAGAGAAAAGTCAACATACACTGTAGATACATTTGGTTGGAAGGACAAAGGAGCCTGTACAGGCCAGTCAAATCCTGAATACATCACCTTCTTAATTGCAGCCTTTAATCTGCATTAAGTCTAGATAATGTTTGTCCTTAAATGACCTTTACATTGAATTGAATATTGTGCTGGAAGACTTCAAAGTCTAATTGAAGACATATTATGTAATAAAACTCTGTGGTTCCAAGCCTTGCAAGAGACCAGCTCTTCTGTTTGACCACACCCATTAATAATAAGAAAGTACTTCAAGCTTGTAAAAAAAGATGTGTGTATGGTCACCTAGTGTGTCACTGATTCTCTAGATGAGAAAATGGAGGGAGAGGAAGGAGTGACACTTAAAAAGCAATTTCTTAAAAAAATTGTTAATGATATGTTTCAACGTTTTGTTTGAAAATACTGGCTTGGCTTTTCCTCGTGTTATGTTTAAGACTTCACAAGAAGGTGTCTTTGTTCTGCACTGATCCCAGCTGGTCTCAAAGTTTCATTTAGCCTCCCCATGAGGCTGCTTGCTCCCATGGCAGCCTTGGGAGGCGGCTCACAGGAGTGTTCTGCCATAATGCCCTCAGAGAGAGCTGCCTGTTGTGCTAACAGTGTAACTTGCAGAAATACTGTATCTAGCCTTTAGACAAGGATACCATCATTCCAAAATCTCAAGCAAGCTGTTTGATGATGCCAGTTGAAGCAATCAGCCTCTTGCTCTGTAAGACCAGGAGCAGTTAGAATGCATGCAAAAATTTAAGTCCCTTTAAGTTCTGCTCCAGAAGTCACCAGTACATACTGACTATCGCAGAACCTTCAGCTGTTCCCCTTATGATTCATTGTTGGATGCTTTTGGGGATGCTGCTATTCAAGTTTATGAATCAAAAGGCAATGCTGTCCTGAAAGACACTTCAAACCCAAGGGTATCTAAGGTCAGGTATTCCCAATGAAAAGTGATTTTAAGAATCTCTGTGGATCCTAATTGTTATTCACACAGGAGCATGAGATAAGAAAACTCATAAATATGAGTAGTACATAATTTTTACCGCATCTGATGTAGTACTAATATTCGGCCAAGTGGAGGTCTGTAAACTTACAAATATTTCAACCATTGACAGCCATTATCAGAAAACAGGCCAATATGGTAACAGGTAATGAAAACAATCACATTTTCAGATAATTGACATCTCCTTTTAACCTCTCTTAAATATGGAATAATCCTACAATTCGAAAAAACCCAGTGCTTTGTTCTGTTGGTCTCTCCAAAATCTGTGGAATGTACAAAATGGAGAAGAGTGGTTGATAACACAATCTACCAAGATATATATAAGACAAGAAGGTGGTTGTGCTGCCATTCAGAGGGACTGTGACAGGATGGAGAGTCAGGCCAGCAAGAACCTAATGGAATTCAATAAAGGGAAGTATGAAGTCCCTGCACATGATAGGAAATAATTCTATGCATCAGTACAGACTGAGGCGGACCTGCTGGAAAGCAGCTTTTCACAAAAAGACCCGGAGGTCTTGGTGAACAGAAAATGGAACTTGAGCCAGCAGTGTGTCCTTGTGATAGAGATCATTCTGGTCTGTATTAGGAGGAAAGTTGTCAACAGGTCAAAAGAGGTGATCCTTCCCTCTGCACAGAACCACTGAGGATGAATACCCACTCAATCCAGTTATGGGTCCACAATGAGGTCTAATTCTGGGGTTTTTGGGACAAGGACAAGCTCATACGGAATCACGTCCAGTGAAGGGCCAAGAAAATAATTAAGGGATTGAAGCATTTTTCATATGAGATCAGAGACTGTTTAGCCTAAAGGATCAGACAGGAGGCTCAAGGAGATCTTATGAATGTGTATAAATGGTGAATGTGTATAAACCTGGTGAAGGGGAATAGACCATTACCATACACAACTGCAAATGTTCTAGTTGTCTTGATTTCCATGTTTTGGACTCAAATACTGAAAAATGACTTGGACTTTTGATCATTTTATTGGAATTGCCATTTCTTCTGACTAGTCCCTTATATTTTAAAAATTTCTTTTGTGAAATCAACATGCAAATTGAAACACATGCACAGGTATTTGTATATGATTGATGATTGCCATTGAACATAGAAAGCAGGCAATGAGAAAAAAAAGAATAATAGTCTTTCGCTAATATCTTCAAAGCTGTCAAATTTTGAAAGGCTGTTGACTTAGAGCAGTGGAAAAAAAGGCTCTTTTGGCCTCATTATCTCAGCAAGTCTTTGCTTGCTCTGGTAATAACTTAGATTAAGTTTGGCCTGCATCTTTATTGTGTAGCCTGTGTAATGTATTTGGGTTTGGAGAATACTTGCAAACCTCACAAAACGTTCCTGAAAGTGGATAGAGTTTATATGCTATGTGTTTAGGGAGATTAAAGTATTTGAAGACACAAAGTATCTCAGGTGTGTACTGTGTTCTAGGATCAAAGCTGGAGAAGTGCTGAGTCCTGAGAAGGTCCTCTAATGTCTCTTTGACAGTGTGAAGTGGTGATGCATGCACACTGGACCTTGAGATCTGCTTTTGAACATGATGTCACGTACTAGCTATGCATCGGGAATTTACAGATTATTTTCTTGGAAACCCTCAAGTTTTTGCACCACACTGAAAAAGCTACGCCTTTAAATACTCACAATCTTTCTCTGCCTTTTCCATGAATAAGGTGCCAGATAATTTTTTGCTTGGTATTTGTTTCTTGTCTTCAGCGAATGATACGCTATTGTTCAGGATACCTCCTGGGAGAAGCGGGTTAACTCATGATTGTACTCTGAAAAATCTTAGCAGAAGGCCTTATTCTTCAGAAAAAAAGAGAAGGGAAAAAGGACTTTTGCCTTGTGTGTGTAGTGCCTTTTACTGCGCTAATGTGAAATGATTCGATGTGATGGACAGCAATTTATCAAAACAAAATCTCATTAAAATCTGTCTGCACTTTGCCCTTACTCTCCTTTGTATAATAAGATTGTGAAGCTTTCTGTGACCAGACGGTAACCTGTGGTAACCTGTAGTGTGTGTACATTCTTGGTTGATGAATAAAACCATTGTCACCCTTAAATGTTGGCATCAATATTGTGCTAGTAACATTCGGAAGTTTCTGCTTTATCAGCAGCAGTGACTGGCAAATAATCAGCTGTTTTGTAATGGGGAGCTTAATATAGCAGCTGAAGACATTTGAGTTAAGCTTCATGGAAAAAGACACTGCTGCATTTATTATGATACAATTTTTGTTGTGTAAGGGTGACATGATTGTTATTTTAGCTTTTTAGGCATACAGTGCAATTAAGAATAATCAGTTTTCCCACACATTCCACAAAGCAACTGAAGCACACATGCTAATAACCAGACCCTTACATTTAGAGTGACTTCCGCTGCTGCATGGGCAGCCAGTGGGTACAGATGCATGTTCCACAGTGGTATGCAGCTATTGTGTGACTGCAGCCTTCTTACAGAGATGTGGGTCTCGACACAAGTTGCTGATAAATAATAAAGTCTCTAATATTTCCCCCATACTACCAGTATAA
>VWYI01043884.1:0-11993 GCA_013399455.1 Anthoscopus minutus
TTGGAGGGAGGGGATTTACATTTTTCATTTCAAGGGAGGGTCCTGCCCTCCCTAGCAGACATCTGTCTTCCCAACCAAAACAGTTAGTGATTTTGGTTGGTCAGGAATTCACCTTGAATTTCCATATATTCATATAAAAGGCACTCCTAAAATACTAGACACATCACCAAGTTATCAGACTGGACAAAGCCAGCAAACTATGGCCTGAATGAAATGCATGGCTACTTTGCCTGTACAGAGTCAAGGGCACCTTGCCCAGGGGAGGCTGTGAACCACTGAAATCAGCTGGAACTTCCTACATTAAAAGCCATCCTAAAAACCTTGAAAAATTATCCTGTTATTTGGGCCAAATAACTCCAATAAAGCCAACTTCCCACCCTGCAGTAACATTATACTGTTAAAATCCCGGCTATCAACTGGCAAATGAAAAAGGAACTGAAATTTCTTCCTTATTTAGTAACTGAATTCCCATTAACTGGTTGATACAATTTTTATCTAAAGCAGTTTACAGGGAATGCAGCTGTTCCCTCGATGTTTCTTCTTTTATAAACCCACATATTCAGCTCATATATTTTGTGAAACATATACAACATTTAGGATGGTCAGGCAAGAAGGTGTTCTTAGTTCTACTGTGATCTTCTTTGATATGGACCAGGTGAGTAGAGCAATGAAGGCTGTTTGGTTAAAGAGGTTAATTGAACCAGCTAAAATTTTGAAACAGTGTACAAGATTCTAAGCTTGAAACATTGAAAATAAATGCCAAGTGTATATTGAAATACATATATATTTAAAAAGAAAATTTTAAAAACCAGAAAGGGATAATCAACAAATTAACTTTAAAAATCAAGAATTTTAAAGAAAGCCTGTTAAATGCTTTCACTGAATAATGTGGAACATTTTCCTTTCTCTATAAATAAAATGTAGTATTTAATTATTACATCATATGAACCAAGAATTTCACTCTTCTGCGCATTTCTCAGTGAAGTTAGATAGACATGCCCTTTAACTATGGACCTGACATATGAACAGTATTCCACTCTATCCTTAATAGGTTAGATTAACAAAATAATTATATTCTAAATTCATTCTGCTGCTACTCAGTAATTGTTACTAGTTTTTATTAGTATTTATTAGTATTTATTTTTACAAGTATCTATTTAGATAAATAAATTTACAGACTTATGACTAGGATACTGCCATGCAGTCCCTTAAAATACAAATTCAGATTGTTCCTTAACTGTGGTTTTAATCATCAGTGCACGTTTACATACAACCTCTGTCATGAGGAACACCAAAAGAAAGCATTCTAGGTGACAGTTAATTAGATATGTCCCTCCTTAAGGCAATAATTCCATTTCTGGTGCAGTCTTTGGTCTTGCTAAAGGCTTTTATATTTTTTATATTTAACTAATGATATTGCTAAAGCCTTTTCTCCTTTTAAAACATTTTTTTTTCTGAAGCTACTTGGAATTCATAAAGGCAATAACTAATTTTTAATTATATTTTACAATTTCCTTTTGCATTTTAGTTGAAACTCTTTTAAAATATGCATTTCTCATGTAGTTTCTTAGTAAAACCTAAACCTATACATATATACAGTTTATAGAATATCCAACTTGTAAAGTGATGCAAACTTTAGCAAATTTGTCTTTTTTAGGTATTTTTACCTAATCACAAGGAATGATACAAAATAATTACATCAATCTCATTACACACACGAGTAAATTTCACTGGGCTTAGTTTTTCAGATCACGACACAGATTTTTGTGAAGAAGCAAAATGCTGTTCAAATAAAGGCACACAAAGTCTGATACTTATTTCACCGTACTGTAAATGAGGAATAATGGTAATGAAGGAACAACAAAAAGCCCAACAAATGTGTTATGGTAGAACAGAATTTACTATTTTTGTCTCCTTTATTGCCTACCTATCAATATTCATATTATTGTTTGACACATTCTATTCTAATCAATCTCGTCATATTATAAGAGTATTGAGGTATGAAAATTATCTTTTTTACCAGAATAAGTATTTATTATAAACTTTAAAAATCAACCATAAATTCAGGAGATAAATAGATGTATACCAAAAAAAAAAAAATTATGCACAGCTGAATAGAAAATATTTGCTTTTAAAAGTATTTCAGCATTTTCTTATTTTCTTTTATTAAGAAATAAAAGGCTTAAAATAAGGAGTGTCTCCTTGAAGCCGAATCTGTATGACTTAGAATCAGTGTCTTCTTCTGTCCTTTAAATTTAAAATGTTTATCTGCTCAGGTGGGGTTCAAAAATATAATTAATGCCACAAAATTAAAATTGTACCATCACCTAGACCACTCATCTCTAAATTTCCATATTTTCCATACTAGCAAGATAAATCTTTACTGAAATTGTACTTTCATAGGATGACTAGAGATTTTCCATATTCATCCAGGTCTTTGAATTTTCCCTGCAATATGCATTTTTATACAACAGCTTTAGGTTCTTTACTTGCCTACTGTACTAGCCTGAAGCACAAAAATGTATGTTTGGGATTGCCTTTTTAATTCATACTCTTTTAAGTTTATCACTACTTCCATGTTTAGGCTTTGATTTCAACAGCTTCAATTTTTTCTTTTAGCCCATCCAATATAATAAATATGCAAGATCCAGAGCCCAAAACATTCCCAGGTGATGTTTAACAGTGTACACACAACCACAATGCCTGAAGATAGCCCACCACGAAGTAACCTGTAAATACCTCTATGATCCAGAATCATGTACAAACCAGTATCTCTTATCCAGTTAGCACACAATTGTTTTTTTGCATTTGGTCAAATACTACTGCAATTTACCAGTATTTTTCTGCACAACTACTTGCAGATTATAATTTTTAGTGAATAAAATATAATTGGTTTCAAAGAAACTTGCTTGTGTTTTGTCAATTATATTTTGCTGAACACTTAATGTAATATTTTATGTTCCTTATGAGATGATTTATGTCACAAATTCCCATTTTTGATGTAAAGAGTGCTAAAGCTGTCGACAATTTTTGTCTGTTTCAGGTTTCAGCATTAATGAAGTTGATATCTAATTTAAATGGGTTAAACTGGAGTTTCCCTAATGTTGTCATATTTTGAAAAATATTTGACATGGCTACATATAGATAAAGAAACTGTCTCATCTTTCTATGCTATAGTAAGAAGATACTCAGTCAATTACAGTTTCTTACGTGAATGAGTCTTTTGTGATCTTCTCAAAGCATCAGAGAAGTGACCACTACAGCGGGAGGGGCTGGCCCTTTTCTTTGGGGTAAGGAATTTGTGCCTTCACTTTTGAAAGATACCAGAAACTGCAGACTTCTGTCGCTGCTTCCTTCACTGGCTTTTCCATCTGCTCCACCCATTTCCCCAGCAGAAGTTCCAGATCTTTTCCTCCCTGTTGTGAAAGCCTTAGTGCTACTCTGTTTTGTTAACCCTTAACTTGGCAAATCCTAAAGCATTTTGATAGATTATGTGTCCTTTTATAAACAAAAAGCATGACTCTCCTCTCCTCTCTTTGTCAAAATATGCTCTGCTTGTCCACCAAATGTCCCGTATAACTATAGCCCAACATCTCAAAATATGAACCTTGTAAGTGTAGGCTGAATAATATGAGAGGTATAACTTCTGTTAGGACATTTCAAGGAATATGCCATAGCTTGTTAGTGACATTAAGCAAAAAAGCTCCCACGCATTTCAGAATTTGTCAGCAAAAACTCATTTTATTTATTCAATGATGACAAAAGTTTTAACAGAAACTGGTATCCTAAGTTTTTATATGCGCTATAAACCCAGTCTTGTAACTGATGACGTTGCATTTGTTTAATACCTGATAATCTAGTCTAAATTTTGATTATACAACATAAACTTAAATTTCATTTTGGTGTCAGGTTAGCTTCTAACACACTGGGCCTGGATGGTCTGGCCAGGTGTTACCTCGGGATCCTCGGCAAGAGGTTCTCAAAAGGGTGGCAAATAAAATGAGCAACAGTCAGAGTTTAGTGACCTGAAAAAGAATATTTTAATAGTGAAAACATCATATGCTCAACAACATTATATGGTTCACCAAAAAGGTGAGGGCCAGGATAGGTTACAACTTATATCAGGTAGGTTAGGGGTGGGGTCTGAGGGAAAGGGTCCAATAAAAAACAGGGATTAGGAATACATAAAATATTGCATCAAATTCTAACCAATAACAGAGAAAAGATAGAACTTTCTAGTAGTATTAACATATAACTCTTCAGGGGGCATTGTGGGTGAGCTTTTGCTCATCCCTACTAAAGTTGACTTTTTCAAGGGCCTGTGGCAAAGTCTCTTGCCAATCTTTTGTCCTGACGGACCCCCAACATTAGCTCACCAATTCAGTATGAAATATTTAACCACACCTCTTCTTTACATTGCTAATAAATGCCCTGCATTTCTTTGACAATCTACTTGCCATGCAGAACTGGCTGTTTGTCACAATCTTCCACCAGCCTCATTATAAACAATAAAATCACCTGATTATGGGACAGAAAAAAGATTCCATAAGGGAAAAGCCTTGAGCAGCCAGCCACTAAAGCATCCCTCTCACTGTGATATCTGACCTTTTTAACAGGTCATCCCTTGGAGGCACTGACTTCAAGAGAAGAGCAACATTTGGGATAACTTTATCCCCACCTATATTAATATCTTTAAGATGAATCACACACCTGCAGAGCTACAAATACTTACATTAACTTTCAAGGTTTTGTCTTGATATGTCCATCGACAATGGTCTAGGCTCATAGTCTTTTAGAATCATGTCATATTTTCATCAACTGCCAATCCTGACTCCATACTCTCATACACGACATTTCCTAATTTTGAGCTAGCAATTTAAATTAGAAAAACATTGCCCTTCTCTTTCCACCTGTTAGTGGAGCTTTTGTCATGAGACAATTTGAGAATATTTTTAGAAATTCATTTTATCAACCAGATCTCTATTTCTATTTGTAAGTGTTTATAGAATCATAGAAAGTTTTGAGATGAAAGCAATATTAAAAATCATCCATTTCCAACTCTCTGCCATGGACAGGAACACCTTCCACTAGACCAGGTGGCTCAAAGCCCTATCCAACCTGGCCTTCCAGAATTGTTCTCCTCATAACTTGTTCAAGGTAGTGAGGTTTGTGTTTATTCTCCTTCTCTCTGTCCTCAGGATCTTTAACTCCACTCTTTCATGGTCAATGCACTCACAACAGATCCGAAGATCTACATTCCTGTTTGTTTTGCACAGCCTAGTGTTCGGTAGCGGGGGGGATACAGAGGCAGCTTCTGTGAGAAGCTGCCAGAAGCTTCTACCATGTCCAGCAGAGATGGCTCTGAAGATGGAAATGCTGCTGGCCACAGCTGGGCCAATTTCAGATGATGGTTAATCTCTGTGATAATACATATAAGAAGAAAATCAAAACAAGTTCACAGGGGTTTTGCCAGGGAAGTCAGGGAAGATGAGAAAGTGAGAACATGTGAGGGAAACACCACGGAGACACCAAGGTCAGTGGAGAAGCAGGGGCAGGAGGTGCTGCAGGCGCTGCAGCCCAGATTCCTCCGCAGGCCCTGGTGATGCCCGTGGTGAAGCAGCTGTGCCCTGCAGCCCGTGGGGATCCTCGGGGAATGCAGAGATCCCCCCGCAGCCCTGGGGGAGGTGCCCGGAGCGGGTGGATGCCTGGAGGAGGCTGTGCTCCAGGGGCACACCCGGAGGAGAGAGAGGGCCCTGCTGCCAGGCTGGAGCAGCCTGTCCTTGGAGGACTGCAGCCCGTGGAAAGAGAGAGCCACGCCGCAGCAGTTTTNAAATTCACTTAGTACCTCTAAGCTGATCCTGTTTTGCCTTTAGAGTGTTCTCTGCTAGTCTTTATCTCAGCTCATGAATTCTTTGTTAATTTCTCTCTCCTCTATCCAGCTTTGGCAGGGGAGGGTAAGCGAGGGGCTTTCACACATGCCTGGCATTGGGCCAGCGTCAAACCACGACAAACCAGCCGCTGCTCTTTGTGACAACAAGGTCCATCACAACACCTCTGCAGCTGCACTGATTCCTCTGAAGGCTGGACGCAGCCTCCCTACGAAACAGCTATACTTATTGTTCGCCACCTGATATCTACTAATGGTATTCATCATAAAGTTTTTTACTAATTTCTCTGGTACAGCATGCAGACTCGATAAAGTGTTTCTTTTTCTAAAGTTTGCAGGAAGTAATTTGGGCTTCTTAGGATTTTTTTTAAGACAATATGTTCTATTTTTTTATGCTGATATCTCTGTTAGAACATACCCTGATTTCATAGATATTAATGGAATTAAATGTGATTATTTTACAAATTATAAGTAAATATTTTAAGACAGCAGTTTGTTCCTCTTCTTCAAGGGTTTTTGTTCTAAACCTCTTCTACTGACACTATGCAAAATCCGTGCCAGCTCATGTCATATAATGCTGCAGCATTGGAATTCCTAACTCTCCTTCAAATTAATCAGTGAAACAAAGAATTCTCTTTAATTTAAGGTACAAAATTTCATTGGCCATATATGATTTCCATATTCTTTGGTAAGCGTCTTGACTCCACTCTGTTAAAAAGGATTTCATCAATAGTTTTCATGGTTTACCAAGTTGCTCATCAACTTCTTAACTTTAAATTAAAAATAGTTTAACATTTGACTTGCCGATTTATATGCTCTTTTTCCTCTGAAAATTGCTACCACTTTTTGAAGATTTTCCAATAGTTTTTACTATATAGCTAAATCATTATTCTTTTGAGGTGGAATATTTTTAAAATATATGTAATCCTTATGCCTGCAAACTGTAATGCTGCCATTTTAGCACTTGCAAGTAATTAACTGTTTTTTGCTGTGTGATTTAAATTTATTTTAATTAATTTTTTCAAGGAGATCTCTTTTTCATAGCTCAATATTATTGCATGCATCTTCTTAATTTTTTGTCACTGATGCATATTGATTTTGATTATGTGCTCTTCAAGGTCTTCATAAATGATTTATACATAGGAGTTGAAAGTATAATGTTTGCTGATGATACTAAACTGGGAGGAGCTGTTGAGTCTCACAAAGGTAAATGAGACCCTGCAGAAAGACCTCAAAGAATGAAAGGACAGGATAATTACCAAATGTATGAAGTTTTAACAAGTCACACAAGGAGTAGGCATCAACCTCTTCTCTCTGGTGACTAATAGGAACCAAGGGCATGGCATGAAGATGTGTCAGGGAAAGGAAGGAAACTTCAGGGGAAGTTTAGACTGGATATGAGGAAAAGTTTCTTCACTTAGAGGGTGGTTGGACACCAGAACAAGCAGCCCAGGGAAATGATCACAGCATCAAGCTTGACAGTTCAAATTTTGGACAATGGTCTCAGGTATATGGTGGGATTGTTTGGGTGTCCTAATGTCTTAGGGTGATGTTACAGTGCTTGTATTCCCAATTGTGTGTTCTGTTTACACTGGATATTATGTTCTGTGTCTTCAAGACTGGCTTTGAAGAGTGAAGTTTTGTTTTTGCTATCAGTTTGCTCACTACCCCAGTGGCTGGCGAGACACAGAGACGTGGCAGTAGGTAGTGCAGCTTTTGCTTTTTGCTCTGCTCTTGCTTGGCATCTTTTGTCATCTCTTCAGAGCGGTGAAAGAGCGTTGTTATCTGGTGTTGTTCATTTTGTGTGCTGGGGGTGCCTTGCCTGTTCAATAAACAGGTTCTTTCCACTTCTCTCCAAGGAGTCCTTTTCGAACTGATTGGGGGGAGGGGCCGTGTGGATTTGCTGTCTGGAGAGGCCCCACTTTGGAGATTTTCTCCCAAATTTGCCCTAAACCAGGACACCTGTGCAGGGCCAGGAGTCAGACTAAATGACCCTTGTGTGCCTTTTCCAGCTCAGGATATTGTGAGGTTCTGTGATTTAAGCTATTTGGAGCAGTTCTAGAATAGTTCTTCATTTGTAACATTTTGAGGCATGTATATTGCTCACAACTGGTGGACTAAGTCGAAACCAGCTTCTTCCATTTGTGTTTACTATTTTATTACTAGACTCTGCTAAGTTGTCTAATTGTGTTAATTGGGACATTCTAGTACTTCTGTGGAGTAGGCTTCACCATCTTTATTTTGCTTCACACTGTAAATTGTCTTGTACCAACTATTTGCTGCCTTCAACATATGCATATCTATAAACTTCCCATCCTATTCTGTGCAATAAACTCAAAGTGCTAGTCTGTGTTTGACGTTGTTCTCTTTTTGCTTGTTGTACTTGCCTTTCTTCATCTCTCCTGATTGCTACTTATTTTTTAATTAAAAACAAGTTGAATGAAAGAAGACAGAAATCTATTTGCGCTTCTTTTGTCTTCTCTTTATAAGAAAAACACACCACTTTTCCTCTGGGATTTCCTTCATTTGAGGACAAATAATTAGAACTGAAGTAAATTATGCATAAAATTTTAAAAGTTTGCTATTTAAAATATAAGTTAATGTCTTTGAATTACACAGTTACATTGTCCTATAGCTATTATTCTATTAAGGACTTTTTGCTGACAGTTAACATGCCTCAGAATATAGCCAAGGCCATCTTACTCAGAATAACTTCTGAATTTTTTAACTTTTTGCTGAGTGACGAATTTCAGATTCTGTTGACTCAGAGACACAGTGTATTATTTTTTAACCCCTAAGTATTTAAGAATATAAAAGCTATTTTAGAGTACAACTATTTTTGTGTTAAACAAAGATTCTCATCCTTATGCAAAATATCTGTGGTTTAACTCTTCATTTTCATTTTTCCTATTTTTTTTGAAGGAGCCAACCATCAATAAAACTTCTGTAGTATTTTTCCTCCCTTCTTGGGGAAGTAGTCCCAGTGACAAATGAAATGAGAACTCAAATTATTTTCCTCTAATGAACAGCAACAGCATAAACAATCCTCTTTTATGTACAGAAATGTAAGATAAGAAAGTCACAATATTTTTGTTTTTAAAAACATGGAAAGAACAATGAAGACAAAATTGAAATATTTCATGCTCAAGACTTACTTGTAACTACTTTCACTGACTCCATTATATATTTCACCCTTACTCATAGTGTTCCACTGCAATATTAAAGGAACAGAAACAACTCAATACTCAGTCAGTCATTTGACCAATTATTTTTGTATACGTGTGTCTAAAGCCATTACATATTTCAATTTCAACCCTGAGTTGCAGAGATTAGTGCCACAGCTTAACAGAGAAGATGATTTGTATTGTTAGTGGATTTTTCACATACTTGTACAAATAAGATTAGATGCAGTATGAAAAGCAAGCTGTAAGTACATGACATTTCCCCAATAAGTGTTTTCCATTATATTGAAGCATACATAAAACTCCCACCACATCAGATTTTTAACTCTGTTCCATGTGTCATTTAGGATTTGAATACTGACAGTACCCCGCTTTCCTGACAAGAGCCATAACTGCTGCTACAAAATATTTTATTTTTGCATACGGATTTATTTAACTATGAAAAATACCCAAGTTTAAATATATCATGTCGGAAAAAATCCTTTGAAACTTATGTATCCTCAGAAAAAATCTTTCACTGACTTCTGTGTCCTTGAAGAAGAAGAGGTAGATTGGGTCAGATATGATCAGATATTTGTTTTCACTCCTGTAGGCCCTTAACTTTCAGTCCTTCATATCACACTTGAGATCTTCAAAATTAAGTAGGAAGTGCTGCTATAAAGACCTACAAAATATTTAAAATTATGAAAACAGAAGCATATATAAATCAATAACAATCTTACCTTTAACATCAATTTTGTCCTAATAACATTTATAACTGAGATGTAAGTAAAAATTAAGAGCTTTGCCAGGATACATGCACAACTCTTTGTACAAGTGAAAGGTATCTTTCCTTGACTTGGAAAAGGTACTTTCATTTCAGTATAAGGATATCCTGATGAGAAACTGTTTCAAGGTAACTTGCACAGTACAGTTATATTAATATGATTATAATACATTTCCGTGTGGAAACAGTTCCTAAGGCACTTTCTTATTTTAAATGAAACTTCATAGAATAATATTTTCTTTTACCTTTTTGGTTTTTTCTTTCTAAAGATATCCAAAATATTGCTTTATGTGATATATATATAAAACCTTAAGGCTCAGGAAATTACATCAGTATGATTAAAATTGTCCAGGATCTACTATTTCACATGTGTACCACTCCCAAAAAAATATACACCTAGGTAAGCAACTCTGTATGATTCAGAAGGTTAAACACCTGCAGATTTATTATTGACCAAAAATAAACATTTATTTTAGATACACTTTAAATAAAAATGAGTGAGGACTAATAAATCTCAGGGTTTAAGTAGATCATGAGAAGTAGGAAAAAAGTGTTTAATTCATTCTATGGCTTTCTAGTGTAATAAACTTATTTTTGCTGGCACGTTTCTAGTCCTTATTTAAATCAGGGTACTTGATACACATGCAAATTTTTTGATCCAACATAATCTGACATATTGATTTGTAGATTTACATGTCAATGTGCATGTTACATATTTACCATGCTACATCTCCTCCTTTTTGAACCACTAAAAATGTTAACCAAGTATGTTAAAAAAAGCAGTTAACTGTGAAGTGTTTTAGCAACAGATATGAAATTTCAAAAAATTCAGTAATTTTTCCATTATCCCTCTGTGTGTTCTTAATTGCAAAGAAGTTAAACAGTTTTATGATGAAAACTAACAAGGAATTCTGAAGTTCATAATGTTATTCTAGATATTTGTAGCAGAATTACAAAAGTAAATGCAGCTTTTCTGCATTTGTTATTCAGATAATAATGCAGAATATAAAACTTGATTTTCCAGGATGAAGGACTATGTTCATTCATTTGGGAAAATAGAAAGCCATTGCAAAACAATCCATTTTGAATTTCCAGTTACATAGGAACTAAAAGACTCTTTCTCATTTCATTGTATTCTTTCTTTCATTGGAAACAGACTGTAATAATATCATCATTTCATTTTATAATGGACCCAGCAGTTTCTCTCCCTAATAGTTGTCTTATGCTTTCAGTATCATTGTAATGATTGCAAGACATTAATGCCTCCTGCAGTGTTTAAAGTGGCTTCAGAGTGTAACATAACCCATTTTTGTGAGTGACACTTCCTTGTGTTTTCTGTTCTCCAAAATAATTTCAAATGCATATTAGAAGTTCAAGTAAATGTGTCAACTAGTAAGACTGCAGTACTGCAAAAAGAGATTGCATTTTTTTTTGAGATTTGTTGTTAAAATTTTGTTGCATCTCATTGCAGTGTTTAAATTAATAAAAGGTAATAAGATATAAAAGAGCATATGAGAAAATTTCAGATAATGTTTCGGTCTTCTAATTTTTTTTAAAGGAATATTTGTTTTCCACTTATAGAAGGCTTCATGTTTCTAATCTTGAGATTCTTTTATCAAAATCCCAATCCTTTTCTTGATAGAATGTTTGTAAATCACTGAACTAATGTCTAAATTATGGATTATTTCTTAATTCTGGTTGTGTTTAACCATGACAATAGAGGAAGCAGTTAAGTTTCCCCAGGTTGATAGCTGCTCAGTTCTTTCAAACTAAGAAAACAATAATGGGGTGCAAATGGCTCAATTGTAAGCATCCAGTTTCTCTAGGGAGCTGTTTGTGCAAGAATATACAGTCCATCATCACTTCCTGGGAGTCCATATTTTATGAATTCCAATGAAAAATAGAAGAGAAAAATATCAAGTAGTCACAATCTGATATCTTAAAAAAATGCCAGTTTAGGGGGGAAATCTACTGCATATGGTAGTTGAATTTGTAAGTCAACTACTAGTGTTTTATGACATACCTAAAAAAAAATTAAAATTTAGTCTTCTCTTTACTTTGAAATCCAAGGTAGGCAAATTTCATCTGAAGAATCTTTCTGAAATGGGGAAGGGGACAGGGACGGGGACGGAAAAGGGAAAGGGAAAGGGAAAGGGAA